>CAUDLX010000169.1:0-217340 GCA_958450335.1 Hibiscus tridactylites
TTTTAGGAGTTCATGTAATTGATTAGGAGCTTTTCAACACAATTATATTGCAAAACCTCAATTTTTGTACTTTTTACTCAATTTAATTCCAATGGGTCCATTGAAAGGCCCATTTAGACCTGCTCGTCCGAAACCTCTACAAAAAAGGACCGCAAAACAAGTTTTAATCAAATATTAGGAGCTCAAATAATTGAATAGGAGCTTTTCAACACAATTATATTGCAAAAGCTAAATTTCTGTACTTTGTACTCAGTTAAAATTCCAACGGGTCCATTGTAAGGCCCAGTTAGACCTGCTCGTCCGAAACGTATAAAAAAGGACTGCAAAAAAGGTTTTAATCAAATTTTAGGAGTTTATGTAATTGATTAGGATCTTTTCAACACAATTATATTGCAAAACCTCAATTTTATACTTTTTACTCAGTTAAAATTTCAACGGGTCCATTGAAAGGCCCATTTTGACCCGCTCGTCTGAAACCTCTACAAACAGGAACGCAAAAATGTTTTATTCAAATATTAGGAGTTCAAATAATTGATTAGAAGCTTTTCAACACATTTATACTGCAAAACCTAAATTTCTGTACTTTTTACTCAGTTAAAATTCTAACGGGTCCATTGAAAGGCCCATTTAGACCTGCTCGTCCGAAACCTCGACAAAAAGGACTGCAAAATAGTTTTAATAAAATTTTAGGAGTTCGAATAATTTATTAGGAACTTTTCAACACAATTATATTGAAAAACTTCAATTTTATACTTTTTACTCAGTTAAAATTCAAACGGGCCCATTGAATGGCCCATTTAGACCTGCTCGTCCGAAACCTCTACAAAAAGGTTCGTAAAACTGTTTTATTCAAATATTAGGAGTTCAAATAATTGATTAGGAGCTTTTCAACACAATTATATTGCAAAACCTCAATTTCTGTACTTTTTACTCAGTTAAAATTCCAACGGGTCCATTGAAAAGCCCATTTAGACCTGCTCGTCCGAAACCTCTACAAAAAGGACCGCAAAAATGTTTTATTCAAATATTAGGAGTTCAAATAATTGATTAGGAGCTTTTCAACACAATTATATTGCGAAACCTCAATTTCTGTACTTTTTACTCACTTAAAATACCAACGGGTCCATTGAAAGTCCCATTTCGACCCGCTCGTACCGAAACCTCTACAAAAAGGACTGCAAAATAAGTTTTAATCAAATTTTAGGAGTTCATGTAATTGATTAGGAGCTTTTCAACACAATTATATTGCAAAACCTCAATTTTTGTACCTTTTACTCAATTTAATTCCAACGGGTCCATTGAAAGGCCCATTTAGACCTGCTCGTCCGAAACCTCTACAAAAAAGGACCGCAAAACAAGTTTTAATCAAAATTGAGGAGTTCAAATAATTGATTAGGAGCTTTTCAACACAAATATATTGCAAAAGCTAAATTTCTGTACTTTTTACTCAGTTAAAATTCCAACGGGTCCATTGTAAGGCCCATTTAGACCTGCTCGTCCGAAACGTATCAAAAAGGACTGCAAAAAAGGTTTTAATCAAATTTTAGGAGTTTATGTAATTGATTAGGAGATTTTCAACTCAATTATATTGCAAAACCTCAATTTTATACTTTTTACTCAGTTAAAATTTCAACGGGTCCATTGAAAGGCCCATTTAGACCCGCACGTCCGAAACCTCTACAAAAAGGACATCAAAAATGTTTTATTCAAATATTAGGAGTTCAAATAATTGATTAGGAGCTTTTCAACACAATTATATTGAAAAACCTCAATTTTATACTTTTTACTCAGTTAAAATTCAAACGGGACCATTGAAAGGCCCATTTAGACCTGCTCGTCCGAAACCTCTACAAAAAGGTTCGCAAAAATGTTTTATTCAAATATTAGGAGTTCAAATAATTTATTAGGAGCTTTTCAACACAATTATATTGCAAAACCTCAATTTCTATACTTTTTACTCAGTTAAAATTCCAACGGGTCCATTGAAAGGCCTATTTAGACATGCTCGTCCGAAACCTCTACAAAAAGGACCGCAAAAATGTTTTATTCAAATATTAGGAGTTAAAATAATTGATTAGGAGCTTTTCAACACAATTATATTGCGAAACCTCAATTACTGTACTTTTTACTCAGTTAAAATTCCAACGGGTCCATTGAAAGGCCCATTTAGACCTGCTCGTCCGAAACCTCTACAAAAAGAACCGCAAAAATGTTTTATTCAAATATTAGGAGTTCAAATAATTGATTAGGAGCTTTTCAACATAATTATATTGTGAAACCTCAATTTTTGTACTTTTTACTCAATTTAATTCCAACGGGTCCATTGAAAGGCCCTTTTAGACCTGCTCGTCCGAAACCTCTACAAAAAAGGACCGCAAAACAAGTTTTAATCAAATTTTAGGAGTTCAAATAATTGATTAGGAGATTTTCAACACAATTATATTGCAAAAGCTCAATTTCTGTACTTTTTACTCAGTTAAAATTCCAACGGGTCCATTGTAAGGCCCATTTAGACCTGCACGTCCGAAACGTATCAAAAAGGACTGCAAAAAAGGTTTTAATCAAATTTTAGGAGTTTATGTAATTGATTAGGAGCTTTTCAACACAATTATATTGCAAAACCTCAATTTTATACTTTTTACTCAGTTAAAATTTCAACGGGTCCATTGAAAGGCCCATTTAGACCCGCTCGTCCGAAACCTCTACAAAAAGGACCGCAAAAATGTTTTATTCAAATATTAGGAGTTCAAATAATGGATTAGGAGCTTTTCAACACATTTATACTGCAAAACCTCAATTTCTGTACTTTTTACCTAGTTAAAATTCTAACGGGTCCATTGAAAGGCCCATCTAGACCTGCTCGTCCGAAACCTCGACACAAAAGACTGCAAAATAGTTTTAATCAAATTTTAGGAGTTCAAATAATTTATTAGGAACTTTTCAACACAATTATATTGAAAAACCTCAATTTTTTACTTTTTACTCAGTTAAAATTCAAATGGGCCCATTGAAAGGCCCATTTAGACCTGATCGTCCGAAACCTCTACAAAAAGGTTCGCAAAAATGTTTTATTCAAATATTAGGAGTTCAAATAATTGATTAGGAGCTTTTCAACACAATTATATTGCAAAACCTCAATAATTGATTAGGAGCTTTTTACTCAATTTCTGTACAATTATATTGCAAACCCGTTTCTTTCATGCCCGAGCTTCTAATAGGAAGAAAAAGAACACAATCTCAGGTCTTTTTAACTCCAACAACATTTGGTGCACGGACGATACCGACCTTATGGAAATTGCTTCCTCATATTTCCACAATCTTTTTACTTTCTCCAACCCAAACTTTTCTGAACAAATTCTCTCAAAAATCACCCCTACTATTACGTCTGCTATGAATGAGTCCCTTTCCAGGGAATTCACTCCAGAAGAAATTATCACCACTTTTCGAGACATCGATCCTAGAAAGGCCCCGGGTATTGATGGTTTACCAAGCGAATTCTTTCGTCAACATTGGGATACTGTAGGGTCAGATATCATAACACTCTGCCTCAATCTACTTAAAGGGTCAGCTGATATGGCCTCAGTTAACCAAACTGTTTTGGTCCTCATACCTAAGATCAAGGATCCCACTACTATGAGGCATCTTAGACCCATCAGTCTCTGCACTGTAATTTACAAAATCATTGCTAAAGTTTTAGTTAATCGAATGAAACACGCCATTCATTCTGTATCAATTCCAATCAAGCTGCTTTTGTTTAGGGACGTAATATTACAGATAACATACTTATTGCCCATGAAATAATTCACTCAATTAATACTGGTACCTCTAAATCTTCTCATGGAGCTGCCCTTAAACTTGATATGGAAAAGGCCTTTGACAGGGTCGAGTGGTCATTCCTCGAAAATGTTATGAACCGTATGGGTTTTGCCTCATCATGGGTATCTCTTATCATGAGATGTATTTCTTCAGTTTCCTTTACGATTAAGGTCAACAATTCCTTTTCCCCTTTGTTTCGACCTCAAAGGGGTCTCCGCCAAGGAGACCCTTTATCTCCTTTTCTTTTCCTATTTTGTACCCAAGGGCTTTCAGCTTTCTTGGCCGATGCTAAACAACAAGGACTTCTCCCAGGATTAGGGGCTTGTAAGCATGGTCCCAAGGTTAACCACCTCTTATTTGTTGATGATTGCATAGTTTTCCTTAATTCAAAACCCGATGAAGCTGCACACCTTAAATTGGCCCTCCAGACTTATGCCTCTGCCTCTGGGCAAGCAGTCAACTTTGACAAGTCAACTATATTTTACAATCCCCGTACTCCTACTTCAACTCGTCAAACTATTAACTCCTATCTTCAAGTACGTGAGGTCTCCAATCCTGGTGTCTACCTTGGGGTACCTCTTCTTATTGGTAAAAATAAGACCCTCACTTTAGGGTTTATACGCGATAAAGTTCACGATAGATTATCCAACTGGGACAAACAGCTTCTTTCCTTCAGTGGTAGGGAAATTTTTATTAAAGCCGTTTTACAATCTCTACCCCAATATGTCATGTCCTGTTACTTACTACCCCAAAATATTATTGATGATATGACATCTGCCATTCGACGATATTGGTGGTCTGGGAAAACCAACAAGAAAGGTTGGCATATGCTCCTAAAGGGATCAGGTATGCTTGCCTAAATCTGTTGGCGGTATGGGTTTCCGGGACCTCAATAATTTTAACATTGCACTTCTCGGCAAACAACTATGGCGCCTTATTTGCGATCCTGACTCCCTCTTGGGACAAATCTATAAATTCAAATACTTCCCATCAGGTAACATCCTTAATGCCTCTCGGCCCTCTCGAGGTTCTTTTGCCTGGCAAGGTCTTTATAATGCTATGCAACACCTCTTTGGTGGTTTCCTCTATCGTCCGTGTATTAATAGTAATATACGCATCCATCATGATAACTGGGGAGGCTCCTCGGCTGTTCACCTCTATGGGGACTACGAGCTATCGGAGCAAGTCCATATTCGTTGTCGCGATTTTATGATGCGGAACCAAGCTTCCTGGGATCCTGTCAAAGTTCGAGCATACTTTACTGTGGATGATGCCAATTCTATTCTTTCTGTTCCTATCATTAATGACACTCGGGACTCCATCCTCTGGAATCCTAACGATTCTGGTATCTATTCTATCAGATCTGGCTACCTCTTTCTGCAATGTCCCCCTGAGCCTAGATTTCGTCCCCCTCGAATTTGGAAATTTCTTGCTAAGCTCAAGGTTTTACCTAAGGTTAAGACTTTTGGTTGGCGTATGGGATCAGAAGCCCTACCTGTTGGGGTTCGCCTTCAGACTTTTGCTCCAGACTCCGGTCCATGCCCCATTTGTAATTCTGGAACAGAGTCGATTCTCCATGCTCTCAGAGACTGCTCTGGAGCCTCGGAGACTCTTAAATTGATTGGCCTTCCCTCTTCTCTTATAAATAGTTCTGCTTCCATGGGCCTCCAATGGCTTGAGGAAGGTGCTTCCCTTCTTTCTCCTGATCTTTTTGGGTTATTTTTACTACCCTTTGGAACATCTGGAACAAGCGTAACGACTGGATCCATAATAAACATCTTCAACCCCCCTGGTTAATTGTCGTCAACTCTATTAGTCTTCATCGTGACTACTCTAACTCTCTATCCTCATCTACATCATCCATTCCCTTGTCATTGTCTCCTCCTTCTCGCTGGAGGCATCCCCATCATGGTTTTATTAAAATTAATGTGGATGGGGCTTTTGATCCTTCCACTCGTGCAGCGGCGGTTGGAGTTGTCGCTCGTGATGACACAGGGACGGTTGTTGGTGGCCTGGCTTTTCCGCTAGGCAGTTGTTCTGATGCTATCTCATCTGAAGGGAGAGGTCTTCTTGTCGGTATTACTTTTGCCCTATCTCAAGGATGGAGCCATTTGATTTTCGAGACAGATTGTGCTTCTCTAGCGAACAGGATCAACTCTCTTGGGCCAGATCTTTCTCCTTTGGGTCAAATGATTCTGCAGGCTCATACTACTTTAGAGGATTTTTCTGTAGCTCATATTCAGTATGTTCGCCGTGAGGCTAATTTTGTAGCTCATATGTTGGCTACCCATGCCCTTAGATCCATGTCTTCTTTGTCTTTTGGATCTATGTATCCTGATTGTATCAAAAACGTTGTACTTAGCGAGGTTTAACCTCGTTTTAATAATATATTCTGGGTACTCTTTTCCCCTTTCAGGTTTCTCCAAGCCTTGTGCCTGGGGATATTAGTAGGGGTTTTTAATGAGGCCCGCTTTCATCAAAAAAAATTCCAACGGGTCCATTGAAAGGCACATTTAGACCTGCTCGTCCGAAACCTCTACAAAAAGGACCGCAAAAATGTTTTATTCAAATATTAGGAGTTCAAATAATTGATTAGGAGCTTTTCAACACAATTATATTGCGAAACCTCAATTTCGGTACTTTTTACTCAGTTAAAATACCAACGAGTCCATTAAAAGGCCCATTTCGACCCGCTCGTCCGAAACCTCTACAAAAAGGACTGCAAAATAAGTTTTAATCAAATTTTAGGAGTTCATGTAATTGATTAGGAGCTTTTCAACACAATTATATTGCAAAACCTCAATTTTTGTACTTTTTACTCAATTTAATTCCAACGAGTCCATTGAAAGGCCCATTTAGACCTGCTCGTCCGAAACCTCTACAAAAAAGGACCGCAAAATAAGTTTTAATCAAATTTTAAGAGTTCAAATAATTGATTAGGAGCTTTTCAACACAATTATATTGCAAAAGCTAAATTTCTGTACTTTTTACTCAGTTAAAATTCCAACGGGTCCATTGTAAGGCCCATTTAGACCTGCTCGTCCGAAACGTATCAAAAAGGACTGCAAAAAAGGTTTAATCAAATTTTAGGAGTTTATGTAATTGATTAGGAGCTTTTCAACACAATTATATTGCAAAACCTCAATTTTATACTTTTTACTCAGTTAAAATTTCAACGGGTCCATTGAAAGGCCCATTTAGACCCGCTCGTCCGAAACCTCTACAAAAAGGACAGCAAAAATGTTTTATTCAAATATTAGGAGTTCAAATAATTGATTAGGATCTTTTCAACACAATTATATTGAAAAACCTAAATTTTATACTTTTTACTCAGTTAAAATTCAAACGGGCCCATTGAAAGGCCCATTTAGACCTGCTCGTCCAAAACCTCTACAAAAAGGTTCGCAAAAATATTTTATTCAAATATTAGGAGTTCAAATAATTGATTAGGAGCTTTTCAACACAATTATATTTCAAAACCTCAATTTCTGTACTTTTTACTCAGTTAAAATTCCAACGGGTCCATTGAAAGGCCCATTTAGACCTGCTCGTCCGAAACCTCTACAAAAAGGACCGCAAAAATGTTTTATTCAAATATTAGGTGATACATGCATGGGAGGGCTAAAGCAATGCATATTGGACAAGAAGTTGAATTTGTTTGTGAAGTTTGGAAAGTCAGCCAACTTGAGACGACATTTCGGATGGGATCCTGGCATTTCTGGTCAAAGTTGTCTTCTAACAAATTGACCGGAATTCAGTTTCCTTTCCAACGCATCTTGAAACGCATCAATCGGACATTGGGAACTCAAGATACGTCCATTTTACTGAAGACTGCGCATGCAGAAAACTGGATACGGGATTATTACGGGAATTTGTAAAATTCAGCCCAAAAGCTATTATATAAGGCTTTTGGACGAATTAGACTTAGCCCAACTTAATTATTAGCATTTAAATTATGTTTTTAGGGTTTTATATACTTTAGGAACCAACCACTCTTCTCCCAAGCAACTCATATCAGCTTATCACTTGCACTTATCAGCTTATCACTTGCAGCCCAAGCACAAGGAGTTTAAAGGCTATTTTTCTTTTATTTTTTAAATTAAATTAGGGTTTCCTTGTTTTAGTAGAAGTTAGATTACTTTGGCTATCATTCACCTATAAAAGGATGAAGCCTCCACCATTGTAATTGAGATTATTCATATTTTCTTTGATTAATGAAATATTTAGTGAATTTGTTTTTACAAGTGCTGATTACTTGTGCCTTAGAAGTCTTCTTCAACATAAGTTCGACGAGGGGTTTCCTAGTTTTAGTAGAAGTTAGATTACTTTGGCTATCCTTCACCTATAAAAGGATGAAGCCTCCACCATTGTAATTTAGATTATTCAGATTTTCTTTGGTTAATAAAATATTTAGTGAGTTTGTTTTAGCAAGTGCTGATTACTTGTGCCTTAGAAGTCTTCTTCAACATAAGTTCGACGAGTTCTTGTGAGGGAGATCATCTTCACACTCCTGCTTGCCTAGGTAATCACGTCTAGGAGGGTGGGTTAGAGCCGCTTGAGGTTGCTTGCTTAGGTAATTGCGTCTAAGAGGGTGCCGAGGACAAAACCATCACAAATCCATCAAGCCATTTCCATCTTCAACTTCATGCCATCTCCATAGCCATAAACAAAGCTGAATTTTCAGATTTGTTTTATCTACCTCTCTTTCAATCTTTTTGTTTTAATTCTTATTATTTAATCATTAATCTTCTTTCTTATCTTCGTTTCTTTAATTTTCCAGCCTTGAATCTGAATTTTTCAAGAAAAGTCCTTCTCTTTTCTCTTGAATTTTCAGATCTGCTCCTAATCTTCTTGATTGAGTCTAGAGCCCCTAGTTCTTGAAACAACTTGATTGAAGGCTTCCAAATCCAAGCTTGCGCTACTCTATCATTTGGTATCAGATTTGGGACGATTCTTGGCAAGAATTTTGGCGTTTTGGGTGAAAAATTCAAATAAAATGGGAAAATTCGCAAAATTCAAACGAATGAATTTTGAGCTGAAAATTTCAAGATCAGATCTACACCATTGTAGGAGTCGCCACAAAAAATTTCAGAATTTTTTGACTTTGGGAACATCTCGAACAAAGTGGATCAAGTTGCTGTAAATTTCAGGGTTTTTTTCGGGTTTTCTGATCTTCTTTCATTCTCAACTACTTGTTTTCATTTGTTTTACCTTTTTATTGACTTCTATATATTATCTAACACTTTCTTGCTTCTTGTGTTAGTAGGAAATTAAAAGTTGCATACCTTTCTTTCTCCTTGCAACTAGAATTCAATTGGTGTCATACCTTTTATTGGACTCCTAGTACAAATAGGACTCATTGTTAGGATTAAACTCCGATTATAACTTGTTGACTTGTGGCAGGAAGGTCTTTAAAGAGTACAAGATCGGCTTACTTGCCTCGCTAAGTATTTCTTTCTTGGAGTGTTTAGTGAGATTTCTAGTTTTCTTTCTTTTGTTTTTCACCTTTGTAAATTTGAGTGTTCCAGGATGTTTCACAGAGACAAGACTCGTGCAAAACAACATGATACTTTGGGTTCTACTTATCGAAGAAAGCCTTCATTGACCAAGTCGAGGCATTCGTTCAATTTTTGTGAAGAAAGGCGAACTGAACCAAGGCGATCCGCACACACTTTGGCCATCCCAAAATTCAGAATACCTTCTTTTCAAGGAAGGTATGATCCTGATGGTTATTGTGATTGGGAAAAGAGGGTTGATTTCTTGTTTGGTTGTTACGGATATCCCGAGGAAGATCAAGCTTCATTAGTGGCCCTAAAGTTCGAGGAATATGCAGTACTATGGTGGCGTTTATTACAACGAGATAGACGTCTCAATGGTGAAGCCAAAATAAGAACATGGGATGAACTTAAAAAGGTCATGAGAGAGCGATTCGTTCCCAAACATTACCAACAACAAGAATCCAAGACTTGTCGAAAGAAATACTCCTCTTTTGATAAAGGTACATCTCAACCTTCATCTTTTCACAGCCCTACTAATGCACTATTCGACTCTAGTAGTACGACGTCGAAGGAAGAAGAATCATCGCTATTCCAAAAGGATAATGAATAACCATCGGTGAGTCATGTCGAAGAAGACCGAGGAAAGCAAGATGTCGAAGAAATTTTTTATCCTCGAGAACATAGGGAAGATGTCACTACTGAGAGTTTAACCTTACTGAATAATGAGCAAATACTCCCAGAAGATGACGTTTCGGAAGAAGAAACACTTGAACCCATAAATCAAGACAATCTTTCATGCTTAGTAGTCAGTTCTCTTGATTCATCAACAACCTCCCAAGAAAGTAAGTGTGATTCTAACCCTTTATTTGATTCTTGTCCTATCATTCCGTTAGAAACACTTCATCCTCTACAAAAATTGTATTTTGATGATATTTTTTGTGAGAGGAATTGGGTACGTGAGTTATCTTATTTGAAAAAGACTGAAAGTCAAGAGGCTGAGAGCAATAAAAGTCAAATTAATGGCCCACTTTTAGTAAGTGAAAAGAAACATGAGGTAAAAGTCGAACAATATCCAAATGAAAAAGGCGAGAAAAAAATAAAGAGAGATTTTTTTCGACCTAACCATAACATCATTGTTTCGAGTGGCTTTGAGTTCTTTTTTCAGGATTTTGTTGAACCATTACGAGGAGCTCAATTGGATCATTCCACATATGACAAAGATTCTGTTTCGATTGCTATTGTTAAACGTCCTTCTTTTACTGTTTTTGATTCGAGGACGAATCCTTTTGAGGAGTGGGGGAATGATACATGCATGGGAGGGCTAAAGCAATGCATATTGGACAAGAAGTTGAATTTGTTTGTGAAGTCTGAAAAGTCAGCCAACTTGAGACGACATTTCGGATGGGATCCTGGCATTTCTGGGCAAAGTTGTCTTCTAAAAAATTGACCGGAATTCAGTTACCTTTCCAACGCATCTTGAAACGCATCAATCGGACATCGGGAACTCAAGATACGTCCATTTTACTGAAGACTGCGCATGCAGAAAACTGGATACGAGATTATTACGGGAATTTGTAAAATTCAGCCCAAAAGCTATTATATAAGGCTTTTGGACGAATTAGACTTAGCCCAACTTAATTATTAACATTTAAATTATGTTTTTAGGGTTTTGTATACTTTAGGAACCAACCACCCTTCTCCCAAGCAACTCTTATCAATTTATCACCTGCACTTATCAGCTTATCACTTGCAGCCCAAGCACAAGGAGTTTAAAGGCTGTTTTTCTTTTATTTTTTAATTAAATTAGGGTTTCCTAGTTTTAGTAGAAGTTAGATTACTTTGGCTATCCTTCACCTATAAAAGGATGAAGCCTCCACCATTGTAATTTAGATTATTCAGATTTTCTTTGGTTAATAAAATATTTAGTGAGTTTGTTTTAGCAAGTGCTGATTACTTGTGCCTTAGAAGTCTTCTTCAACATAAGTTCGACGAGTTCTTGTGAGGGAGATCATCTTCACACTCCTGCTTGCCTAGGTAATCACGTCTAGGAGGGTGGGTTAGAGCCGCTTGAGGTTGCTTGCTTAGGTAATTGCGTCTAAGAGGGTGCCGAGGACAAAACCATCACAAATCCATCAAGCCATCTCCATCTTCAACTTCATGCCATCTCCATAGCCATAAACAAAGCTGAATTTTCAGATTTGTTTTATCTACCTCTCTTTCAATCTTTTTCAATCTTTTTGTTTTAATTCTTATTATTTAATCATTAATCTTCTTTCTTATCTTCGTTTCTTTAATTTTCCAGCCTTGAATCTGAATTTTTCAAGAAAAGTCCTTCTCTTTTCTCTTGAATTTTCAGATCTGCTCCTAATCTTCTTGATTGAGTCTAGAGCCCCTAGTTCTTGAAACAACTTGATTGAAGGCTTCCAAATCCAAGTTTGCGCTACTCTATCATTAGGAGTTAAAATAATTGATTAGGAGCTTTTTAACACAATTATATTGCGAAACCTTAATTGCTGTACTTTTTACTCAGTTAAAATTCCAACGGGTCCATTGAAAGGCCCATTTAGACCTGATCGTCCGAAACCTCTTCAAAAAGGACCGCAAAAATGTTTTATTCAAATATTAGGAGTTCAAATAATTGATTAGGAGCTTTCCAAAACATTTATACTGCAAAACCTCAATTTCTGTACTTTTTACTCAGTTAAAATTCTAACGGGTCCATTGAAAGGCCCATTTAGACCTGCTCGTCCGAAACCTCGACAAAAGGACTGCAAAATAGTTTTAATCAAATTTTAGGAGTTCAAATAATTTATTAGGAGATTTTCAACACAATTATATTGTAAAACCTCAATTTTATACTTTTTACTCAGTTAAAATTTAAACGGGCCCATTGAAAGGCCCATTTAGACCTGCTCGTCCGAAACCTCTACAAAAAGGATCGCAAAAATGTTTTATTCAAATATTAGGAGTTAAAATAATTGATTAGGAGCTTTTCAAAACAATTATATTGCAAAACATCAATTGCTGTACTTTTTACTCAGTTAAAATTCCAACGGGTCCATTGAAAGGCCCATTTAGACCTGCTCGTCCGAAACCTCTACAAAAAGGACCGCAAAAATATTTTATTCAAATATTAGGAGTTCAAATAATTAGTTAGGAGCTTTTCAACACAATTATATTGCAAAAGCTCAATTTATATACTTTTTACTCAGTTAAAATTCCAACGGGTCCATTGTAAGGCCCATTTAGACCTGCTTGTCCGAAACGTATCAAAAAGGACTGCAAAAAAGGTTTTCATCAAATTTTAGGAGTTTATGTAATTGATTAGGAGCTTTTCAACACAATTATATTGCAAAACCTCAATTTTATACTTTATACTCAGTTAAAATTTCAACGGGTCCATTGAAAGGCCCATTTAGACCCCCTCGTCCGAAACCTCTACAAAAAGGACCGCAAAAATGTTTTATTCAAATATTAGGAGTTCAAATAATTGATTAGGAGCTTTTCAACACATTTGTACTGCAAAACCTCAATTTCTGTACTTTTTTCTCAGTTAAAATTCTAACGGGTCCATTGAAAGGCCCATTTAGACCTGCTCGTCCGAAACCTCGACAAAAAGAACTGCAAAATAGTTTTAATCAAATTTTAGGAGTTCAAATAATTTATTAGGAACTTTTCAACACAATTATATTGAAAAACCTCAATTTTATACTTTTTACTTAGTTAAAATTCAAACGAGCCCGTTGAAAGGCCCATTTAGACCTGCTCGTCCGAAACCTCTACAAAAAGGTTCGCAAAAATGTTTTATTCAAATATTATGAGTTCAAATAATTGATTAGGAGCTTTTCAACACAATTATATTGCAAAACCTCAATTGCTGTACTTTTTACTTAGTTAAAATTCCAACGGTTCCATTGAAAGGCCCATTTAGACCTGCTCGTCCGAAACCTCTACAAAAAGGACCGCAAAAATGTTTTATTCAAATATTAGGAGTTCAAATAATTGATTAGGAGCTTTTCAACACAATTATATTGCGAAACCTCAATTTCTATACATTTTACTCAGTTAAAATTCCAACGGGTCCATTGAAAGGCCCATTTAGACCTGCTCGTCCGAAACCTCTACAAAAAGGACCGCAAAAATGTTTTATTCAAATATTAGGAGTTAAAATTCCAACGGGTCCATTGAAAGGCCCATTTAGACCTGCTCGTCCGAAACCTCTACAAAAAGCTTCGTAAAAATGTTTTATTCAAATATTTGGAGTTAAAATAATTGATTAGGAGCTTTTCAACACAATTATATTGCAAAACCTCAATTGCTGTACTTTTTACTTAGTTAAAATTCCAACGGGTCCATTGAAAGGCCCATTTAGACCCTCTCGTCCGAAACCTCTACAAAAAGGACCACAAAAATGTTTTATTCAAATATTAGGAGTTCAAAAAATTGAATAGGAGCTTTCAACACAGTTATATTGCGAAACCTCAATTTATGTACTTTATACTCAGTTAAAATACCAACGGGTCCATTGAAAGGCCCATTTCGACCCGCTCGTCCGAAACCTCTACAAAAAGTACTGCAAAATAAGTTTTAATCAAATTTTAGGAGTTCATGTAATTGATTAGGAGCTTTTCAACACAATTATATTGCAAAACCTCAATTTTTGTACTTTTTACTCAATTTAATTCCAACGGGTTCATTGAAAGGCCCATTTAGACCTGCTCGTCCGAAACCTCTACAAAAAAGGACCGCAAAACAAGTTTTAATCAAATTTTAGGAGTTCAAATAATTGATTAGGAGCTTTTCAACACAATTATATTGCAAAAGCTAAATTTCTGTACTTTTTACTCAGTTAAAATTCCAACGGGTCCATTGTAAGGCCCATTTAGACCTGCTCGTCCGAAACTTATCAAAAAGGACTGCAAAAAAGGTTTTAATCAAATTTTAGGAGTTTATGTAATTGATTAGGAGCTTTTCAACACAATTATATTGCAAAACCTCAATTTTATACTTTTTACTCAGTTAAAGTTTCAACGGGTCCATTGAAAGGCCCATTTAGACCCGCTCGTCCGAAACCTTTACAAAAAGGACCGCAAAAATGTTTTATTCAAATATTAGGAGTTCAAATAATTGATTAGGAGCTTTTCAACACATTTATACTGCAAAACCTCAATTTCTGTACTTTTTACTCAGTTAAAATTCTAACGGGTCCATTGAAAGGCCAATTTCGACCTGCTCGTCCGAAACCTCGACAAAAAGGACTGCAAAATAGTTTTAATCAAATTTTAGGAGTTCAAATAATTTATTAGGAGCTTTTCAACACAATTATAATTCAAAACCTCAATTTTATACTTTTTACTCAGTTAAAATTCAAACGGGCCCATTGAAAGGCCCATTTAGACATGCTCGTCCGAAACGTATCAAAAAGGACTGCAAAAAGGTTTTAATAAAATTTTAGGAGTTTATGTAATTGATTAGGAGCTTTTCAACACAATTATATTGCAAAACCTCAATTTTATACTTTTTACTCAGTTAAAATTTCAACGGGTCCATTGAAAGGCCCATTTAGACCTGCTCGTCCGAAACCTCTACAAAAAGGACAACAAAAATGTTTTATTCAAATATTAGGAGTTCAAATAATTGATTAGGAGCTTTTCAACACATTTATACTGCAAAACCTCAATTTCTGTACTTTTTACTCAGTTAAAATTCTAACAAGTCCATTGAAAGGCCCAATTAGACCTGCTCGTCTGAAACCTCGACAAAAAGGACTGCAAAATAGTTTTAATCAAATTTTAGGAGTTCAAAAAAAATTTAGGAACTTTTCAACACAATTATATTGAAAAACCTCAATTTTATACTTTTTACTATGTTAAAATTCAAACGGGCCCATTGAAAGGCCCATTTAGACCTGTTCGTCCGAAACCTCTACAAAAAGGTTCGCAAAAATGTTTTATTCAAATAGTAGGAGTTAAAATAATTGATTAGGAGCTTTTCAACACAATTATATTGCAAAACCTCAATTGATGTACTTTTTACTCAGTTAAAATTCCAACGGGTCCATTGAAAGGCCCATTTAGACCTGCTCGTCCGAAACCTCTACAAAAAGGACAGCAAAAATGTTTTATTCAAATATTAGGAGTTCAAATAATTTATTAGGAGCTTTTCAACACAATTATATTGCGAAACCTCAATTTTTGTACTTTTTACTCAGTTAAAATACAAACGGGTCCATTGAAAGGCCCATTTCGACCCGCTCGTCCGAAACCTCTACAAAAAGGACCGCAAAAATGTTTTATTCAAATATTAGGAGTTCAAATAATTGATTAGGAGCTTTTCAACACATTTATACTGCAAAACCTCAATTTCTGTACTTTTTACTCAGTTAAAATTCTAATGGGTCCATTGAAAGGCCCATTTAGACCTGCTCGTCCGAAACCTCGACAAAAAGAACTGCAAAATAGTTTTAATCAAATTTTAGGAGTTCAAATAATTTATTAGGAGCTTTTCAACACAATTATATCGCAAAACCTCAATTTTATACTTTTTACTCAGTTAAAATTCAAACGGGCCCATTGAAAGGCCCATTTAGACTTGCTCGTCCGAAACCTCTACAAAAAGGTTCGCAAAAATGTTTTATTCAAATATTAGGAGTTAAAATAATTGATTAGGAGCTTTTCAACACAATTATATTGCAAAACCTCAATTGATGTACTTTTTACTCAGTTAAAATTCCAACGGGTCCATTGAAAGGCCCATTTAGACCTGCTCGTCCGAAACCTCTACAAAAAGGACCGCAAAAAAGTTTTATTGAAATATTAGGAGTTCAAATAATTGATTAGGATCTTTTCAACACATTTATATTGCGAAACCTCAATTTCTGTACTTTTTACTCAGTTAAAATACCAACGGGTCCATTGAAAGGCCCATTTCGACCCGCTCGTCCGAAACCTCTACAAAAGGGACTGCAAAATAAGTTTTAATCAAATTTTAGGAGTTCATGTAATTGATTAGGAGCTTTTCAACACAATTATATTGCAAAACCTCAATTTTTGTACTTTTTACTCAATTTAATTCCAACGGGTCCATTGAAAGGCCCATTTAGACCTGCTCGTCCGAAACCTCTACAAAAAAGGACCGCAAAACAAGTTTTAATCAAATTTTAGGAGTTCAAATAATTGATTAGGAGCTTTTCAACACAATTATATTGCAAAAGCTAAATTTCTTTACTTTTTACTCAGTTAAAATTCCAACGGGTCCATTGTAAGGCCCATTTAGACCTGCTCGTCCGAAACGTATCAAAAAGGACTACAAAGAAGGTTTTAATCAAATTTTAGGAGTTTATGTAATTGATTAGGAGCTTTTCAACACAATTATATTGCAAAACCTCAATTTTATACTTTTTACTCAGTTAAAATTTCAACGGGTCCATTGAAAGGCCCATTTAGACCCGCTCGTCCGAAACCTCTACAAAAAGGACCGCAAAAATGTTTTATTCAAATATTAGGAGTTCAAATAATTGATTAGGAGCTTTTCAACACATTTATACTGCAAAACCTCAATTTCTGTACTTTTTACTCAGTTAAAATTCTAACGGGTCCATTGAAAGGCCAATTTCGACCTGCTCGTCCGAAACCTCGACAAAAAGGACTGCAAAATAGTTTTAATCAAATTTTAGGAGTTCAAATAATTTATTAGGAGCTTTTCAACACAATTATAATTCAAAACCTCAATTTTATACTTTTTACTCAGTTAAAATTGAAACGGGCCCATTGAAAGGCCCATTTAGACATGCTCGTCCGAAACGTATCAAAAAGGACTGCAAAAAGGTTTTAATCAAATTTTAGGAGTTTATGTAATTGATTAGGAGCTTTTCAACACAATTATATTGCAAAACCTCAATTTTATACTTTTTACTCAGTTAAAATTTCAACGGGTCCATTGAAAGGCCCATTTAGACCTGCTCGTCCGAAACCTCTACAAAAAGGAAAACAAAAATGTTTTATTCAAATATTAGGAGTTCAAATAATTGATTAGGAGCTTTTCAACACATTTATACTGCAAAACCTCAATTTCTGTACTTTTTACTCAGTTAAAATTCTAACAAGTCCATTGAAAGGCCCAATTAGACCTGCTCGTCTAAAACCTCGACAAAAAGGACTGCAAAATAGTTTTAATCAAATTTTAGGAGTTCAAAAAAATTTTAGGAACTTTTCAACACAATTATATTGAAAAACCTCAATTTTATACTTTTTACTATGTTAAAATTCAAACGGGCCCATTGAAAGGCCCATTTAGACCTGTTCGTCCGAAACCTCTACAAAAAGGTTCGCAAAAATGTTTTATTCAAATAGTAGGAGTTCAAATAATTGATTAGGAGCTTTTCAACACATTTATACTGCAAAACCTCAATTTCTGTACTTTTTACTCAGTTAAAATTCTAACAAGTCCATTGAAAGGCCCAATTAGACCTGCTCGTCTGAAACCTCGACAAAAAGGACTGCAAAATAGTTTTAATCAAATTTTAGGAGTTCAAAAAAAATTTAGGAACTTTTCAACACAATTATATTGAAAAACCTCAATTTTATACTTTTTACTATGTTAAAATTCAAACGGGCCCATTGAAAGGCCCATTTAGACCTGCTCGTCCGAAACCTCTACAAAAAGGTTCGCAAAAATGTTTTATTCAAATATTATGAGTTCAAATAATTGATTAGGAGCTTTTCAACACAATTATATCGCAAAACCTCAATTTTATACTTTTTACTCAGTTAAAATTCAAACGGGCCCATTGAAAGGCCCATTTAGACTTGCTCGTCCGAAACCTCTACGAAAAGGTTCGCAAAAGTGTTTTATTCAAATATTAGGAGTTAAAATAATTGATTAGGAGCTTTTCAACACAATTATATTGCAAAACCTCAATTGATGTACTTTTTACTCAGTTAAAATTCCAACGGGTCCATTGAAAGGCCCATTTAGACCTGCTCGTCCGAAACCTCTACAAAAAGGACCGCAAAAAAGTTTTATTCAAATATTAGGAGTTCAAATAATTGATTAGGATCTTTTCAACACATTTATATTGCGAAGCCTAAATTTCTGTACTTTTTACTCAGTTAAAATACCAACGGGTCCATTGAAAGGCCCATTTCGACCCGCTCGTCCGAAACCTCTACAAAAAGGACTGCAAAATAAGTTTTAATCAAATTTTAGGAGTTCATGTAATTGATTAGGAGCTTTTCAACACAATTATATTGCAAAACCTCAATTTTTGTACTTTTTACTCAATTTAATTCCAACGGGTCCATTGAAAGGCCCATTTAGACCTGCTCGTCCGAAACCTCTACAAAAAAGGACCGCAAAACAAGTTTTAATCAAATTTTAGGAGTTCAAATAATTGATTAGGAGCTTTTCAACACAATTATATTGCAAAAGCTAAATTTTTGTACTTTTTACTCTGTTAAAATTCCAACGGGTCCATTGTAAGGCCCATTTAGACCTGCTCGTCCGAAACGTATCAAAAAGGACTACAAAGAAGGTTTTAATCAAATTTTAGGAGTTTATGTAATTGATTAGGAGCTTTTCAACACAATTATATTGCAAAACCTCAATTTTATACTTTTTACTCAGTTAAAATTTCAACGGGTCCATTGAAAGGCCCATTTAGACACGCTCGTCCGAAACCTCTACAAAAAGGACCGCAAAAATGTTTTATTCAAATATTAGGAGTTAAAATAATTGATTAGGAGCTTTTCAACACATTTATACTGCAAAACCTCAATTTCTGTACTTTTTACTCAGTTAAAATTCTAAACGGGTCCATTGAAAGGCCCATTTAGACCTGCTTGTACGAAACCTCGACAAAAAGGACTGCAAAATAGTTTTAATTAAATTTTAGGAGTTCAAATAATCTATTAGGAGCTTATCAATACAATTATATTGCAAAACCTCAATTTTATACTTTTTACTCAGTTAAAATTCAAACGGGCCCATTGAAAGGCCCATTTAGACCTGCTCGTCCGAAACCTCTACAAAAAGGTTCGCAAAAATGTTTTATTCAAATATTAGGAGTTAAAATAATTGATTAGGAGCTTTTCAACACAATTATATTGCAAAACCTCAATTGATGTACTTTTTACTCAGTTAAAATTCCAACGGGTCCATTGAAAGGCCCATTTAGACCTGCTCGTCCGAAACCTCTACAAAAAGGACCGCAAAAATGTTTTATTCAAATATTAGGAGTTCAAATAATTGATTAGGAGCTTTTCAACACAATTATATTGCGAAACCTCAATTTCTGTACTTTTTACTCAGTTAAAATACCAACAGGTCCATTGAAAGGCCAATTTCGACCCGCTCGTCCGAAACCTCTACAAAAAGGACTGCAAAATAAGTTTTAATCAAATTTTAGGAGTTCATGTAATTGATTAGGAGCTTTTCAACACAATTTTATTGCAAAACCTCAATTTTTGTACTTTTTACTCAATTTAATTCCAACGGGTCCATTGAAAGGCCCATTTAGACCTGCTCGTCCGAAACCTCTACAAAAAAGGACCGCAAAACAAGTTTTAATCAAATTTTAGGAGTTCAAATAATTCATTAGGAGCTTTTCAACACAATTATATAGCAAAAGCTAAATTTCTGTACTTTTTTCTCAGTTAAAATTCCAACGGGTCCATTGTAAGGCCCATTTAGACCTGCTCGTCCGAAACGTATCAAAAAGGACTACAAAAAGGGTTTTAATCAAATTTTAGGAGTTTATGTAATTGATTAGGAGCTTTTCAACACAATTATATTGCAAAACCTCGATTTTATACTTTTTACTCATTTAAAACTTCAACGGGTCCATTGAAAGTCCCATTTAGACCCGCTCGTCCGAAACCTCTACAAAAAGGACCGCAAAAATGGTTTATTCAAATATTAGGAGTTCAAATAATTGATTAGGATCTTTTCAACACATTTATACTGCAAAACCTCAATTTCTGTACTTTTTACTTAGTTAAAATTCTAACGGGTCCATTGAAAGGCCCATTTAGACCTCCTCGTCCGTAACCTCGACAAAAAGGACTGCAAAATAGTTTTAATCAAATTTTAGGAGTTCAAATAATTTATTTGCAGCTTTTCAACACAATTATATTGCAAAACCTCAATTTTATACTTTTTACTCAGTTAAAATTCAAACGGGCCCATTGAAAGGCCCATTTAGACCTGCTCGTCCGAAACCTCTACAAAAAGGTTCACAAAAATGTTTTATTCAAATATTAGGAGTTAAAATAATTGATTAGGAGCTTTTCAACACAATTATATTGCAAAACCTCAATTGATGTACTTTTTACTCAGTTAAAATTCCAACGGGTCCATTGAAAGGCCCATTTAGACCTGCTCGTCCGAAACCTCTACAAAAAGGACCGCAAAAATATTTTTTTCAAATATGAGGAGTTCAAATAATTGATTAGGAGCTTTTCAACACAATTATATTGCGAAACCTCAATTTCTGTAATTTTTACTCAGTTAAAATACCAACGGGTCCATTGAAAGGCCCATTTCGACCCGCTCGTCCGAAAACTCTACAAAAAGGACTGCAAAATAAGTTTTAATCAAATTTTAGGAGTTCATGTAATTGATTAGGAGCTTTTCAACACAATTATATTGCAAAACCTCAATTTTTGTACTTTTTACTCAATTTAATTCCAACGGGTCCATTGAAAGGCCCATATAGACCTGCTCGTCCGATACCTCTACAAAAAAGGACCGCAAAACAAGTTTTAATCAAATTTTAGGAGGTCAAATAATTGATTAGGATCTTTTCAAAACAATTATATTGCAAAAGCTAAATTTCTGTACTTTTTACTCAGTTAAAATTCCAACGGGTCCATTGTAAGGCCCATTTAGACCTGCTCGTCCGAAACGTATCAAAAAGGACTGCAAAAAAGGTTTTAATCAAATTTTAGGAGTTTATATAATTGATTAGGAGCTTTTCAACACAATTATATTGCAAAACCTCAATTTTATACTTTTTACTCACTTAAAATTTTAACGGGTCCATTGAAAGGCCCATTTAGACCCGCTCGTCTGAGACCTCTACAAAAAGGACCGCAAAAATGTTTTATTATAATATTAGGAGTTCAAATAATTGATTAGGAGCTTTTCAACACATTTATACTGCAAAACCTCAATTTCAGTACTTTTTACTCATTTAAAATTCTGACGGGTCCATTGAAAGGCCCATTTAGACCTGCTCGTCCGAAACCTCGACAAAAAGGACTGCAAAATAAGTTTTAATCAAATTTTAGGAGTTCATGTAATTTATTAGGAGCTTTTCAACACAATTATATTGCAAAACTTCAATTTTTGTACTTTTTACTCAATTTAATTTCAACGAGTCCATTGAAAGGCTCATTTAGACCTGCTCGTCCGAAACCTTTACAAAAAAAGGACCGCAAAACAAGTTTTAATCAAATTTTAGGAGTTCAAATAATTGATTGGGAGCTTTTTAACACAATTATATTGCAAAAGCTCAATTTCTGTACTTTTTACTCAGTTAAAATTCCAACGGGTCCATTGTAAGGCCCATTTAGACCTGCTCGTCCGAAACGTATCAAAAAGGACTGCAAAAAAAGTTTTATTCAAATTTTAGTAGTTTATGTAATTGATTAGGAGCTTTTCAACACAATTATATTGCAAAACCTCAATTTTATACTTTTTACTCAGTTAAAATTCCAACGGGTCCATTGAAAGGCCCATTTAGATCCGCTCGTCCGAAACCACTACAAAAAGGACCGCAAAAATGTTTTATTCAAATATTAGGAGTTCAAATAATTGATAAGGAGCTTTTCAACACAATTATATTGCGAAACCTCAATTTCTGTACTTTTTACTCAGTTAAAATACCAACAGGTCCATTGTAAGGCCCATTTTGACCCGCTCATCCGAAACCCTCTACAAAAAGGACTGCAAAATAAGTTTTAATCAAATTTTAGGAGTTCATGTAATTTATTAGGAGCTTTTCAACACAATTATATTGCAAAATCTCAATTTTTTTTTACTTTTTACTCAATTTAATTCCAACGGGTCCATTGAAAGGCCCATTTAGACCTTCTCGTCCGAAACCTCTACAAAAAAGGACCGCAAAAAAAGTTTTAATCAAATTTTAGGAGTTCAAATAATTGATTAGGAGATTTTCAACACAATTATATTGCAAAAGCTAAATTTCTGTACTTTTTACTCAGTTAAAATTCCAACGGGTCCAATGTATGGCCCATTTAGACCTGCTCGTCCGAAATGTATCAAAAAGGACTGCAAAAAAGGTTTTAATCAAATTTTAGGAGTTTGTGTAATTTATTAGGAGCTTTTCAACACAATTATATTGCAAAACCTCAATTTTATACTTTTTACTCAGTTAAAATTTCAACGGGTCCATTGAAAGGCCCATTTAGACCCGCTCGTCCGAAACCACTACAAAAAGGACCGCAAAAATGTTTTATTCAAATATTAGGAGTTCAAATAAATATTAGGAGCTTTTCAACACATTTATACTGCAAAACCTCAATTTCTGTACTTTTTACTCAGTTAAAATTTCAACGGGTCCATTGAAAGGCCCATTTAGACCCGCTCGTCCGAAACCTCTACAAAAAGGACCGCAAAAATGTTTTATTCAAATATTAGGAGTTCAAATAAATATTAGGAGCTTTTCAACACATTTATACTGCAAAACCTCAATTTCTGTACTTTTTACTCAGTTAAAATTCTAACGGGTCCATTGAAAGGCCCATTTAGACCTGCTCGTCCGAAACCTCGAATAAAAGGACTGCAAAATAGTTTTAATCAAATTTTAGGAGTTCAAATAATTTATTAGGAGCTTTTCAACACAATTATATTGCAAAACCTCAATTTTATACTTTTTACTCAGTTAAAATTCAAACGGGCCCATTGAAAGGCCCATTTAGACTTGCTCGTCCGAAACCTCTACAAAAAGGTTCGCAAAAATGTTTTATTCAAATATTAGGAGTTAAAATAATTGATTAGGAGCTTTTCAACACAATTATATTGCAAAACCTCAATTGATGTACTTTTTACTCAGTTAAAATTCCAACGGGTCCATTGAAAGGCCCATTTAGACCTGCTCGTCCGAAACCTCTACAAAAAGGACCGCAAAAAAGTTTTATTCAAATATTAGGAGTTCAAATAATTGATTAGGATCTTTTCAACACATTTATATTGCGAAACCTAAATTTCTGTACTTTTTACTCAGTTAAAATACCAACGGGTCCATTGAAAGGCCCATTTCGACCCGCTCGTCCGAAACCTCTACAAAAAGGACTGCAAAATAAGTTTTAATCAAATTTTAGGAGTTCATGTAATTGATTAGGAGCTTTTCAACACAAATTTATTGCAAAACCTCAATTTTTGTACTTTTTACTCAATTTAATTCCAACGGGTCCATTGAAAGGCCCATTTAGACCTGCTCGTCCGAAACCTCTACAAAAAAGGACCGCAAAACAAGTTTTAATCAAATTTTAGGAGTTCAAATAATTGATTAGGAGCTTTTCAACACAATTATATTGCAAAAGCTAAATTTCTGTACTTTTTACTCAGTTAAAATTCCAACGGGTCCATTGTAAGGCCCATTTAGACCTGCTCGTCCGAAACCTCTACAAAAAGGACCGCAAAAATGTTTTATTCAAATATTAGGAGTTCAAATAATTGTTTAGGAGATTTTCAACACAATTATATTGTGAAACCTCAATTTCTGTACTTTTTACTCAGTTAAAATACCAACGGGTCCATTGAAAGGCCCATTTCCACCCGCTCGTCCGAAACCTCTACAAAAAGGACTGCAAAATAAGTTTTAATCAAATTTTAGGAGTTCATATAATTTATTAGGAGATTTTCAACACAATTATATTGCAAAACTTCAATTTTTGTACTTTTTACTCAATTTAATTTCAACGGCTCCATTGAAAGGCCCATTTAGACCTGCTCGTCCGAAACCCTTACAAAAAAGGACCGCAAAACAAGTTTTAATCAAATTTTAGGAGTTCAAATAATTGGTTAGGAGCTTTTTAACACAATTATATTGCAAAAGCTCAATTTCTGTACTTTTTACTCAGTTAAAATTCCAACGGGTCCATTGTAAGGCCCATATAGACCTGCTCGTCCGAAACGTATCAAAAAGGACTGCAAAAAAATTTTTAATCAAATTTTAGGAGTTTATGTAATTTATTAGGACCTTTTCAATACAATTATATTGCAAAACCTCAATTTTATACTTTACTCAGTTAAAATTTCAACGGGTCCATTGAAAGGCCCATTTAGACTCGCTCGTTCGAAACCTCTACAAAAAGGACCGCAAAAATGTTTTATTCAAATATTAGGAGTTCAAATAATTGATTAGGAGCTTTTCAACACATTTATACTGCAAAACCACAATTTATGTACTTTTTACTCAGTTAAAATTCTAACGCGTCCTTTGAAAGACCCATTTAGACCTGCTCGTCCGAAACCTCGACAAAAAGGACTGTAAAATAGTTTTAATCAAATTTTAGGAGTTCAAATAATTTATTAGGAACTTTTCAACACAATTATATTGAAAAACCTCAATTTTATACTTTTTACTCAGTTAAAATTCAAACGGGCCTATTGAAAGGACCATTTAGACCTGCTCGTCCGAAACCTCTACAAAAAGGTTCGCAAAAATGTTTTATTCAAATATTAGGAGTTCAAATAATTTATTAGGAGCTTTTCAACACAATTATATTGCAAAACCTCAATTTTATACTTTTTACTCAGTTAAAATTCTAACGGGTCCATTGAAAGGCCCATTTAGACCTGCTCGTCTGAAACCTCTACAAAAAGGACCGCAAAAATGTTTTATTCAAATATTAGGAGTTCAAATAATTTTTAGGAGCTTTTCAAAACAATTATATTGCGAAACCTCAATTTCTATACGTTTTACTCAGTTAAAATACCAACGGGTCCATTGAAAGGCCCATTTCGACCCGCTCGTCCGAAACCTCGACAAAAAGGACTGCAAAATAAGTTTTAATCAAATTTTAGGAGTTAATGTAATTGATTAGGAGCTTTTCAACACAATTATATTGCAAAACTTCAATTTTTGTACTTTTTACTTAATTTAATTTCAACGGGTCCATTGAAAGGCCCATTTAGACCTGCTCGTCCGAAACCTTTACAAAAAAGGACCGCAAAACAAGTTTTAATCAAATTTTAGGAGTTCAAATAATTGATTAGGAGCTTTTTAACACAATTATATTGCAAAAGCTCAATTTCTGTACTTTTTACTCAGTTAAAATTCTAACGGGTCCATTGTAAGGCCCATTTAGACCTGCTCGTCCGAAACGTATCAAAAAGGACTGCAAAAAAGGTTTTAATCAAATTTTAGGAGTTTATGTAATTGATTAGGAGCTTTTCAACACATTTATACTGCAAAACCTCAATTTCTGTACTTTTTACTCAGTTAAAATTCTAACGGTTCCATTGAAAGGCCCATTTAGACCTGCTCGTCCGAAACCTCGACAAAAAGGACTGTAAAATAGTTTTAATCAAATTTTAGGAGTTCACATAATTTATTAGGAACTTTTCAACACTATTATATTGAAAAACCTCAATTTTATACTTTTTACTCAGTTAAAATTCAAAAGGTACCCATTAATAGGCCCATTTAGACCTGCTCGTCCGAAACCTCTACAAAAAGGTTCGCAAAAATGTTTTATTCAAATATTAGGAGTTAAAATAATTGATTAGGAGCTTTTCAACACAATTATATTGCAAAACCTCAATTTCTGTACTTTTTACTCAGTTAAAATTCCAACGGGTCCATTGAAAGGCCCATTTAGACCTGCTTGTCCGAAACCTCTACAAAAAGGTTCACAAAAATGTTTTATTCAAATATTAGGAGTTCAAATTATTGATTAGGAGCTTTTCAACACATTTATACTGAAAAACCTCAATTTCTGTACTTTTTACTCAGTTAAAATTCTAACGGGTCCATTGAAAGGCCCATTTATACCTGCTCGTCCGAAACCTCGACAAAAAGGACTGTAAAATAGTTTTAATCAAATTTTAGGAGTTCACATAATTTATTAGTAACTTTTCAACACAATTATATTGAAAAACCTCAATTTTATACTTTTTACTCAGTTGAAATTTAAACGGGCCCATTGAAAGGCCCATTTAGACCTGCTCGTCCGAAACCTCTACAAAAAGGTTCACAAAAATGTTTTATTCAAATATTAAGAGTTCAAATAATTGATTAGGAACTTTTCAACACAATTATATTGGAAAACCTCAATTTATGTACTTTTTACTCAGTTAAAATTCCAACGGGTCTATTGAAAGGCCCATTTAGACCTGCTCGTTCGAAACCTCTACAAAAAGGACCGCAAATTTTTTTTATTCAAATATTAGGAGTTCAAATAATTGATTAGGAGCTTTTCAACACATTTATATTGCAAAACCTTAATTTCTATTATTTTTACTCAGTTAAAATTCTAACGGGTCCATTGAAAGGCCCATTTAGACCTGCTCTTCCGAAACCTCGACAAAAAGGACTGCAAAATTGTTTTAATCAAATTTTAGGAGTTCAAATAATTTATTAGGAACTTTTCAACACAATTATATTGCAAAATCTCAATTTTATACTTTTTACTCAGTTAAAATTCAAACGGGCCCATTGAAAGGCCCATTTAGATCTGCTCGTCCGAAATCTCTACAAAAAGGTTCGCAAAAATGTTTTATTCAAATCTTAGGAGTTCAAATAATTGATTCGGAGCTTTTCAACACAATTATATTGCAAAACCTCAATTTTATACTTTTTACTCAGTTAAAATTTCAAAGGGTCCATTGAAAGGCCCATTTAGACCCGCTCGTCCGAAGCCTCTACAAAAAGGACCGCAAAAATGTTTTATTCAAATATTAGGAGTTCAAATAATTTATTAGGAGCTTTTCAACACCATTATATTGCGAAACCTCAATTTCTGTACTTTTTACTCAGTTAAAATACCAACGGGTCCATTGAAAGGCCCATTTCGACCCGCTCGTCCGAAACCTCTACAAAAAGGACCGCAAAAATGTTTTATTCAAATATTAGGAGTTCAAATAATTGATTAGGAGCTTTTCAACACATTTATACTGCAAAACCTCAATTTCTGTACTTTTTACTCAGTTAAAATTCTAACGGGTCCATTGAAAGGCCCATTTAGACCTGCTCGTCCGAAACCTCGACAAAAAGGACTGCAAAATAGTTTTAATCAAATTTTAGGAGTTCAAATAATTTATTAGGAGCTTTTCAACACAATTATATCGCAAAACCTCAATTTTATACTTTTTACTCAGTTAAAATTCAAACGGGCCCATTGAAAGGCCCATTTAGACTTGCTCGTCCGAAACCTCTACGAAAAGGTTCGCAAAAGTGTTTTATTCAAATATTAGGAGTTAAAATAATTGATTAGGAGCTTTTCAACACAATTATATTGCAAAACCTCAATTGATGTACTTTTTACTCAGTTAAAATTCCAACGGGTCCATTGAAAGGCCCATTTAGACCTGCTCGTCCGAAACCTCTACAAAAAGGACCGCAAAAAAGTTTTATTCAAATATTAGGAGTTCAAATAATTGATTAGGATCTTTTCAACACATTTATATTGCGAAGCCTAAATTTCTGTACTTTTTACTCAGTTAAAATACCAACGGGTCCATTGAAAGGCCCATTTCGACCCGCTCGTCCGAAACCTCTACAAAAAGGACTGCAAAATAAGTTTTAATCAAATTTTAGGAGTTCATGTAATTGATTAGGAGCTTTTCAACACAATTATATTGCAAAACCTCAATTTTTGTACTTTTTACTCAATTTAATTCCAACGGGTCCATTGAAAGGCCCATTTAGACCTGCTCGTCCGAAACCTCTACAAAAAAGGACCGCAAAACAAGTTTTAATCAAATTTTAGGAGTTCAAATAATTGATTAGGAGCTTTTCAACACAATTATATTGCAAAAGCTAAATTTTTGTACTTTTTACTCTGTTAAAATTCCAACGGGTCCATTGTAAGGCCCATTTAGACCTGCTCGTCCGAAACGTATCAAAAAGGACTACAAAGAAGGTTTTAATCAAATTTTAGGAGTTTATGTAATTGATTAGGAGCTTTTCAACACAATTATATTGCAAAACCTCAATTTTATACTTTTTTCTCAGTTAAAATTTCAACGGGTCCATTGAAAGGCCCATTTATACCCGCTCGTCCGAAACCTCTACAAAAAGGACCGCAAAAATGTTTTATTCAAATATTAGGAGTTCAAATAATTGATTAGGAGCTTTTCAACACATTTATACTGCAAAACCTCAATTTCTGTACTTTTTACTTAGTTAAAATTCTAACGGGTCCATTGAAAGGCCCATTTAGACCTGCTCGTCTGAAACCTCGACAAAAAGGATTGCAAAATAGTTTTAATCAAAATTTAGGAGTTCAAATAATTTATTAGGAACTTTTCAACACAATTATATTGAAAAACCTCAAATTTATACTTTTCACTCAGTTAAATTTCAAACGGGCCCATTGAAAGCCCCATTTAGACCTGCTCGTCCGAAACCTCTACAAAAAGGTTCGCAAAAATGTTTTATTCAAATATTAGGAGTTCAAATAATTGATTAGGAGCTTTTCAACACAATTATATTGCAAAACCTCAATTTCTGTACTTTTTACTCAGTTAAAATTCCAACCGGTCCATTGAAATGCCCATTTAGACCTGCTCGTCCGAAACCTCTACAAAAAGGACCGCAAAAATATTTTATTCAAATATTAGGAGTTAAAATAATTTATTAGGAGCTTTTCAACACAATTATATTGCGAAACCTCAATTTCTGTACTTTTTACTCAGTTAAAATTCCAACGGGTCCATTGTAAGGCCCATTTAGACTTGCTCGTCCGAAACTTATTAAAAAGGACTGCAAAAAAGGTTTTAATCAAATTTTAGGAGTTTATGTAATTGATTAGGAGCTTTTCAACACAATTATATTACAAAACCTCAATTTTATACTTTTTACTCAGTTAAAATTTCAACGGGTCCATTTAAAGGCCCATTTAGACCCGCTCGTCCGAAACCTCTACAAAAAGGACCGCAAAAATGTTTTATTCAAATGTTAGGAGTTCAAATAATTGATTAGAAGCCTTTCAACACATTTATACTGCAAAACCTCAATTTCTGTACTTTTTACTCAGTTAAAATTCTAACGGGTCCATTGAAAGGCCCATTTAGACCTGCTCGTCCCAAACCTCGACAAAAAGGACTGCAAAATAGTTTTAATCAAATTTTAGGAGTTCAAATAATTTATTAGGTGCTTTTCAACACATTTATACTGCAAAACCTCAATTTTTGTACTTTTTACTCAGTTAAAATTCTAACGGGTCCATTGAAAGGCCCATTTAGACATGCTCGTCCGAAACCTCGACAAAAAGGACTGCAAAATAGTTTTAATCAAATTTTAGGAGTTCAAATAATTGATTAGGAGCTTTTCAACACAGTTATATTGCAAAACCTCAATTTTGTACTTTTTACTTAGTTAAAATTCCAACGGGTCCATTGAAAGGCCCATTTAGACCTGCTCGTCCGAAACCTCTACAAAAAGGACCACAAAAATGTTTTATTCAAATATTAGGAGTTCAAATAATTGATTAGGAGCTTTTCAACACAATTATATTGCAAAACCTCAATTTCTGTACTTTCTACTCAGTTAAAATTCCAACGGGTCCATTGAAAGGCCCATTTAGACCTGCTCGTCCGAAACCTCTACAAAAAGGACCGCAAAAATGTTTTATTCAAATATTAGGAGTTCAAATAATTGATTAGGAGCTTTTCAACACAATTACATTGCGAAACCTCAATTTCTGTACTTTTTACTCATTTAAAATACCAACGGGTCAATTGAAAGGCCCATTTCGACCCGCTCGTCCGAAACCTCTACAAAAAGAGATGCAAAATAAGTTTTAATCAAATTTTAAGTGTTCATGTAATTGATTAGGAGCTTTTCAACACAATTATATTGCAAAACCTCAATTTTTTTACTTTTTACTCAATTTAATTCCAACGGGTCAATTGAAAGGTTTATTTAAACCTGCTCTTCCGAAACCTCTACAAAAAAGGACCGCAAAACAAGTTTTAATCGAATTTTAGGAGTTCAAATAATTGATTAGGAGCTTTTCAACACAATTATATTTCAAAAGCTAAATTTCTGTACTTTGTACTCAGTTAAAATTCCAACGGGTCCATTGTAAGGCCCATTTAGACCTGCTCGTCCGAAACGTATCAAAAAGGACTGCAAAAAAGGTTTTAATCAAATTTTAGGAGTTTATGTAATTGATTGGGAGCTTTTCAACACAATTATATTGCAAAACCTCAATTTTATACTTTTTACTCAGTTAAAATTTCAACGGGTCCATTGAAAGGCCCATTTAGACCCGCTTGTCCGAAGCCTCTACAAAAAATACCGCAAAAATGTTTTATTCAAATATTAGGAGTTCAAATAATTGATTAGGAGCTTTTCAACACATTTATACTGCAAAACCTCAATTTCTGTACTTTTTACTTAGTTAAAATTCTAACGGGTCCATTGAAAGGCCCATTTAGACCTGCTCGTCCGTAACCTTGACAAAAAGGACTCCAAAATAGTTTTAATCAAATTTTAGTAGTTCAAATAATTTATTAGGAGCTTTTCAACACAATTATATTGGAAAACCTCAATTTTATACTTTTTACTCAGTTAAAATTCAAACGGGCCCATTGAAAGGCCCATTTAGACCTGCTCGTCCGAAACCTCTACCAAAAGGACCGCAAAAATGTTTTATTCAAATATTAGGAGTTCAAATAATTGATTAGGAGCTTTTCAACACAATTATATTGCAAAACCTCAATTTCTGTACTTTTTACTCAGTTAAAATTCCAATGGATCCACTGAAAAGCCCATTTAGACCTGCTCGTCCGAAACCTCTACAAAAAGGACCGCAAAAATGTTTTATTCAAATATTAGGAGTTCAAATAATTTATTAGGAGCTTTTCAACACAATTATATTGCGAAACCTCAATTTCTGTACTTTTTACTCAGTTAAAATACCAACTGGTCCATTGAAAGGCCCATTTCGACCCGCTCGTCCGAAACCTCTACAAAAAGGACTGCAAAATAAGTTTTAATCAAATTTTAAGAGTTCATGTAATTGATTAGGAGCTTTTCAGCACAATTATATTGCAAAAGCTAAATTTCTGTACTTTTTACTCAGTTAAAATTCCAACGGGTCCATTGTAAGGCCTATTTAGACTTGCTCGTCCGAAACGTATTAAAAAGGACTGCAAAAAAGGTTTTAATCAAATTTTAGGAGTTTATGTAATTGATTAGAAGCTTTTCAACACAATTATATTACAAAACCTCAATTTTATAGTTTTTACTCAGTTAAAATTTCAACGGGTCATTTAAAGGCCCATTTAGACCCGCTCGTCCGAAACCTCTACAAAAAGGACCGCAAAAATGTTTTATTCAAATGTTAGGAGTTCAAATAATTGATTAGGAGCCTTTCAACACATTTATACTGCAAAACCTCAATTTCTGTACTTTTTACTCAGTTAAAATTCTAACGGGTCCATTGAAAGGCCCATTTAGACCTGCTCGTCCGAAACCTCGACAAAAAGGACTGCAAAATAGTTTTAATCAAATTTTAGGAGTTCAAATAATTTATTAGGTGCTTTTCAACACATTTATACTGCAAAACCTCAATTTCTGTACTTTTTACTCAGTTAAAATTATAACGGGTCCATTGAAAGGCCCATTTAGACATGCTCGTCCGAAACCTCGACAAAAAGGACTGCAAAATAGTTTTAATCAAATGTTAGGAGTTCAAATAATTGATTAGGAGCTTTTCAACACAGTTATATTGCAAAACCTCAATTTTGTACTTTTTACTTAGTTAAAATTCCAACGGGTCCATTGAAAGGCCCATTTAGACCTGCTCGTCCGAAACCTCTACAAACAGGACCGCAAAAATGTTTTATTCAAATATTAGGAGTTCAAATAATTGATTAGGAGCTTTTCAACACAATTATATTGCAAAACCTCAATTTCTGTACTTTTTACTCAGTTAAAATTCCAACGGGTCCATTGAAAGGCCCATTTAGACCTGCTCGTCCGAAACCTCTACAAAAAGGACCGCAAAAATGTTTTATTCAAATATTAGGAGTTCAAATAATTGATTAGGAGCTTTTCAACACAATTATATTGCGAAACCTCAATTTCTGTACTTTTTACTCATTTAAAATACCAACGGGTCCATTGAAAGGCCCATTTCGACCCGCTCGTCCGAAACCTCTACAAAAAGAAATGCAAAATAAGTTTTAATCAAATTTTAAGAGTTCATGTAATTGATTAGGAGATTTTCAACACAATTATATTGCAAAACCTCAATTTTTGTACTTTTTACTCAATTTAATTCCAACGGGTCCATTGAAAGGTTCATTTAGACCTGCTCTTCCGAAACCTCTACAAAAAAGGACCGCAAAACAAGTTTTAATCAAATTTTAGGAGTTCAAATAATTGATTAGGAGCTTTTCAACACAATTATATTTCAAAAGCTAAATTTCTGTACTTTGTACTCAGTTAAAATTCCAACGGGTCCATTGTAAGGCCCATTTAGACCTGCTCGTCCGAAACGTATCAAAAAGGACTGCAAAAAAGGTTTTAATCAAATTTTAGGAGTTTATGTAATTGATTAGGAGCTTTTCAACACAATTATATTGCAAAACCTCAATTTTATACTTTTTACTCAGTTAAAATTTCAACGGGTCCATTGAAAGGCCCATTTAGACCCGCTCGTCCGAAGCCTCTACAAAAGGACCGAAAAATGTTTTATTCAAATATTAGGAGTTCAAATAATTGATTAGGAGCTTTTCAACACATTTATACTGCAAAACCTCAATTTCTGTACTTTTTACTCAGTTAAAATTCTAACGGGTCCATTGAAAGGCCCATTTAGACATGCTCGTCCGAAACCTCGACAAAAGGACTGCAAAATAGTTTTAATCAAATTTTAGGAGTTCAAATAATTTATTAGGAGCTTTTCAACACAATTATATTGCAAAACCTCAATTTTATACTTTTTACTTAGTTAAAATTCAAACGGGCCCATTGAAAGGCCCATTTATACCTGCTCTTCCAAACCTCTACAAAAAGGTTCGCAAAAATGTTTTATTCAAATATTAGGAGTTCAAATAATTGATTAGGAGCTTTTCAACACAATTATATTGCAAAACCTCAATTTCTGTACTTTTTACTCAGTTAAAATTCCAATGGGTCCACTGAAAAGCCCATTTAGACCTGCTCGTCCGAAACCTCTACAAAAAGGACCGCAAAAATGTTTTATTCAAATATTAGGAGTTCAAATAATTGATTAGGAGCTTTTCAACACAATTATATTGCGAAACCTCAATTTCTGTACTATTTACTCAGTTAAAATACCAACGGGTCCATTGAAAGGCCCATTTCGACCCGCTCGTCCGAAACCTCTACAAAAAGGACTGCAAAATAAGTTTTAATCAAATTTTAGGAGTTCATGTAATTGATTAGGAGCTTTTCAACACAATTATATTGCAAAAGCTAAATTTCAGTACTTTTTACTCAGTTAAAATTCCAACGGGTCCATTGTAAGGCCCATTTAGACTTGCTCGTCCGAAACGTATTAAAAAGGACTGCAAAAAAGGTTTTAATCAAATTTTAGGAGTTTATGTAATTGATTAGGAGCTTTTCAACACAATCATATTACAAAACCTCAATTTTATACTTTTTACTCAGTTAAAATTTCAACGGGTCCATTTAAAGGCCCATTTAGACCCGCTCGTCCAAAACCTCTACAAAAAGGACCGCAAAAATGTTTTAGTCAAATGTCAGGAGTTCAAATAATTGATTAGGAGCCTTTCAACACATTTATACTGCAAAACCTCAATTTCTATACTTTTTACTCAGTTAAAATTCTAACGGGTCCATTGAAAGGCCCATTTAGACCTGCTCGTCCGAAACCTCGACAAAAAGGTCTGCAAAATAGTTTTAATCAAATTTTAGGAGTTCAAATAATATATTAGGTGCTTTTCAACACATTTATACTGCAAAACCTCAATTTCTGTACTTTTTACTCAGTTAAAATTCTAATGGGTCCATTGAAAGGCCCATTTAGACATGCTCGTCCGAAACCTCGACAAAAAGGACTACAAAATAGTTTTAATCAAATTTTAGGAGTTCAAATAATTGATTAGGATCTTTTCAACAAAGTTATATTGCAAAACCTCAATTTTGTACTTTTTACTTAGTTAAAATTCCAACGGGTCCATTGAAAGGCCCATTTAGACCTGCTCGTCCGAAACCTCTACAAAAAGAACCGCAAAAATGTTTTATTCAAATATTAGGAGTTCAAATAATTGATTAGGAGCTTTTCAACACAATTATATTGCAAAACCTCAATTTCTGTACTTTTTACTCAGTTAAAATTCCAACGGGTCCATTGAAAGGCCCATTTAGACCTGCTCGTCCGAAACCTCTATAAAAAGGACCGCAAAAATGTTTTATTCAAATATTAGGAGTTCAAATAATTGATTAGGAGCTTTTCAACACAATTATATTGCGAAACCTCAATTTCTGTACTTTTTACTCATTTAAAATACCAATGGGTCCATTGAAAGGCCCATTTCGACCCGCTCGTCCGAAACCTCTACAAAAAGAAATGCAAAATAAGTTTTAATCAAATTTTAAGAGTTCATGTAATTGATTAGGAGCTTTTCAACACAATTATATTGCAAAACCTCAATTTTTGTACTTTTTACTCAATTTAATTCCAACGGGTCCATTGAAAGGTTCATTTAGACATGCTCTTCCGAAACCTCTACAAAAAAGGACCGCAAAACAAGTTTTAATCAAATTTTAGGAGTTCAAATAATTGATTAGGAGCTTTTCAACACAATTATATTTCAAAAGCTAAATTTCTGTACTTTGTACTCAGTTAAAATTCCAACGGGTCCATTGTAAGGCCCATTTAGACCTGCTCGTCCGAAACGTATCAAAAAGGACTGCAAAAAAGGTTTTAATCAAATTTTAGGAGTTTATGTAATTGATTAGGAGCTTTTCAACACAATTATATTGCAAAACCTCAATTTTATACTTTTTACTCAGTTAAAATTTCAAAGGGTCCATTGAAAGGCCCATTTAGACCCGCTCGTCCGAAGCCTCTACAAAAAGGACCGCAAAAATGTTTTATTCAAATATTAGGAGTTCAAATAATTGATTAGGAGCTTTTCAACACATTTATACTGCGAAACCTCAATTTCTGTACTTTTTACTCAGTTAAAATTCTAACGGGTCCACTGAAAAGCCCATTTAGACCTGCTCGTCCGAAACCTCTACAAAAAGGACCGCAAAAATGTTTTATTCAAATATTAGGAGTTCAAATAATTGATTAGGAGCTTTTCAACACAATTATATTGCGAAACCTCAATTTCTGTACTTTTTACTCAGTTAAAATACCAACGGGTCCATTGTAAGGCCCATTTCGACCCGCTCGTCCGAAACCTCTACAAAAAGGACTGCAAAATAAGTTTTAATCAAATTTTAGGAGTTCATGTAATTGATTAGGAGCTTTTCAACACAATTATATTGCAAAAGCTAAATTTCTGTACTTTTTACTTAGTTAAAATTCCAACGGGTCCATTGTAAGGCCCATTTAGACTTGCTCGTCCGAAACGTATTAAAAAGAACTGCAAAAAAGGTTTTAATCAAATTTTAGGAGTTTATGTAATTGATTAGGAGCTTTTCAACACAATTATATTACAAAACCTCAATTTTATACTTTTTACTTAGTTAAAATTTCAACGGGTCCATTTAAAGGCCCATTTAGACCCGCTCGTCCAAAACCTCTACAAAAAGGACCGCAAAAATGTTTTATTCAAATGTTAGGAGTTCAAATAATTGATTAGGAGCCTTTCAACACATTTACACTGCAAAACCTCAATTTCTGTACTTTTTACTCAGTTAAAATTCTAACGGGTCCATTGAAAGGCCCATTTAGACCTGCTCGTCCGAAACCTCGACAAAAAGGACTGCAAAATAGTTTTAATCAAATTTTAGGAGTTCAAATAATTTATTAGGTGCTTTTCAACACATTTATACTGCAAAACCTCAATTTCTGTACTTTTTACTCAGTTAAAATTCTAACGGGTCCATTGAAAGGTCCATTTAGACATGCTCGTCCGAAACCTCGACAAAAAGGACTGCAAAATAGTTTTAATCAAATTTTAGGAGTTCAAATAATTGATTAGGAGCTTTTCAACACAGTTATATTGCAAAACCTCAATTTTGTACTTTTTACTTAGTTAAAATTCCAACGGGTCCATTGAAAGGCCCATTTAGACCTGCTCGTCCGAAACCTCTACAAAAAGGACCGCAAAAATGTTTTATTCAAATATTAGGAGTTCAAATAATTGATTAGGAGCTTTTCAACACAATTATATTGCAAAACCTCAATTTCTGTACTTTTTACTCAGTTAAAATTCCAACGGGTCCATTGAAAGGCCCATTTAGACCTGCTCATCCGAAACCTCTACAAAAAGGACCGAAAAAATGTTTTATTCAAATATTAGGAGTTCAAATAATTGATTAGGAGCTTTTCAACACAATTATATTGCGAAACCTAAAATTTCTGTACTTTTTACTCATTTAAAATACCAACGTGTCCATTGAAAGGCCCATTTCGACCCGCTCGTCCGAAACCTCTACAAAAAGAAATGCAAAATAAGTTTTAATCAAATTTTAAGAGTTCATGTAATTGATTAGGAGCTTTTCAACACAATTATATTGCAAAACCTCAATTTTTGTACTTTTTACTCAATTTAATTCCAACGGGTCCATTGAAAGGTTCATTTAGACCTGCTCTTCCGAAACCTCTACAAAAAAGGACCGCAAAACAAGTTTTAATCAAATTTTAGGAGTTCAAATAATTGATTAGGAGCTTTTCAACACAATTATATTTCAAAAGCTAAATTTCTGTACTTTGTACTCAGTTAAAATTCCAACGGGTCCATTGTAAGGCCCATTTAGACCTGCTCGTCCGAAACGTATCAAAAAGGACTGCAAAAAAGCTTTTAATCAAATTTTAGGAGTTTATGTAATTGATTAGGAGCTTTTCAACACAATTATATTGCAAAACCTCAATTTTATACTTTTTACTCAGTTAAAATTTCAACGGGTCCATTGAAAGGCCCATTTAGACCCGCTCGTCCGAAGCCTCTACAAAAAGGACCGCAAAAATGTTTTATTCAAATATTAGGAGTTCAAATAATTTATTAGGAGCTTTTCAACACATTTATACTGCAAAACCTCAATTTCTGTACTTTTTACTCAGTTAAAATTCTAACGGGTCCATTGAAAGGCCCATTTAGACCTGCTCGTCCGAAACCTCGACAAAAAGGACTGCAAAATAGTTTTAATCAAATTTTAGGAGTTCAAATAATTTATTAGGAGATTTTCAACACAATTATATTGCAAAACCTCAATTTCTGTACTTTTTACTCAGTTAAAATTCAAACGGGCCCATTGAAAGGCCCATTTAGACCTGCTCTTCCGAAACCTCTACAAAAAGGTTCGCAAAAATGTTTTATTCAAATATTAGGAGTTCAAATAATTGATTAGGAGCTTTTCAACACAATTATATTGCAAAACCTCAATTTCTGTACTTTTTTCTCAGTTAAAATTCCAATGGGTCCACTGAAAAGCCCATTTAGACCTGCTCGTCCGAAACCTCTACAAAAAGGACCGCAAAAATGTTTTATTCAAATATTAGGAGTTCAAATAATTGATTAGGAGCTTTTCAACACAATTATATTGTGAAACCTCAATTTCTGTACTTTTTACTCAGTTAAAATACCAACGGGTCCATTGAAAGGCCCATTTCGACCCGCTCGTCCGAAACCTCTACAAAAAGGACTACAAAATAAGTTTTAATCAAATTTTAGGAGTTCATGTAATTTATTAGGAGCTTTTCAACACAATTATATTGCAAAACCTCAATTTTTGTACTTTTTACTCAATTTAATTTCAACAGGTCCATTGAAAGGCCCATTTAGACTTGCTCGTCCGAAACCTTTACAAAAAAGGACCGCAAAACAAGTTTTAATCAAATTTTAGGAGTTCAAATAATTGATTAGGAGCTTTTTAACACAATTATAATGCAAAAGCTCAATTTCTGTACTTTTTACTCAGTTAAAATTCTAACGGGTCCATTTTAAGGCCCATTTAGACCTGCTCGTCCGAAACGCATCAAAAAGCACTGCAAAAAAAGTTTTAATCAAATTTCAGAAGTTTATGTAATTGATTAGGAGCTTTTCAACACAATTATATTGCAAAACCTCAATTTTATACTTTTTACTCAGTTAAAATTTCAACGGGTCCATTGAAAGGCCCATTTAGATCCGCTCGTCCGAAACCTCTACAAAAAGGACCGCAAAAATGTTTTATTCAAATATTAGGAGTTCAAATAATTGATTAGGAGCTTTTCAATACATTTATATTGCAAAACCTCAATTTCTATACTTTTTACTCAGTTAAAATTCTAACGGGTCCATTGAAAGGCCCATTTAGACCTGCTCGTTTGAAACCTCAACAAAAAGGACTGCAAAATAGTTTTAATCTAATTTTAGGAGTTCAAATAATTTATTAGGAACTTTTCAACACAATTATATTGCAAAACCTCAATTTTATACTTTTTACTCAGTCAAAATTCAAACGGGCCCATTGAAAGGCCCATTTAGACCTGCTCGTTCGAAACCTCTACAAAAAGGTTCGCAAAAATGTTTTATTCAAATATTTGGAGTTCAAATAATTGATTAGGAGCTTTTCAACACAAATATATTGCAAAACCTCAATTCCTGTACTTTTTACTCAGTTAAAATTCCAACGGGTAACGGGTCGGGATGGGGTCTCTCGAAATTCTCTCAGTTCAAATAATTGATTAGGAGCTTTTCACCAGCCGGCGTTTACATCCACCACAAGACCCAGGATTTACAAGGTAATGGTAAGATGATACCCCATCCCAGCCCAACCCCGTTTTTCCCTGTTTTCAGTTCGAGTAATTTATATATTGATTTCAATTTTTTTTCCTTTCTTGTTTATTTTACTCACAATCTTGGTTTGTGTTTGTCTTGTGAGATGTTCTCACCATCGGAATCTCACCGTTGTTTATTCCCTGTGCAACACCAAGTCCTCCACAGCCGCAGAGTGATACACCATGTTTGTATCATCCGCTTTCCACCATTGCTGCTATGGCCATTCCAGCCTTTTTTCCGGCCACCATCATTTTATTTTTTTATTCTTTTAATTTCTTTCTTTTTTCCCCTTTCCGATCTAATGTTTGCCCTTTCTTTTGCAAGGTCTTTTCTTTTCGGGTTAGGGCTTCTGATGTACCATATCCGAATGGCATCCACCATTCACCAAATCTTTTCTTTGGTTTTTATTTATTATTTCTGGTTTTTCTTTTCCTTTTTCATATTGTATTGTATATTTCTCTTATGTCCATGATCTTCTTTTTTCTCTGGATTTTTTTGACAGCGGTCTGCTTGTTCCCAGTCACAGCCGTGGCGATTTCGACTTTAGAGTTATATCGGTTGACCAATCAGGAGATCTGCCCTTCTCCGACGGGTTTCCGGCAGACCTGTTTCCAGCTTCGCCCTCCGATGTCCAACGGTATAGATCCCATATCTTTATTTGTTCCTTTTTTCATCAGTGTTTATTTGATTTCTATGTTTTACTTATCTCTGTGGTGTTATGTCCTACCTATTAAGTTCGTTAATTTTTATTTCAATGCCCTACTCTATTCCTTTATGAGGCACCATATCTTTATTTGTTATTTGTTTTGGTTTAATCATTTTTTTCTGTTCATTGTGGTTTATTCCCCTGCCATGGCTGCCTCTTTCGAATATATCTTTAATTTTCGTATGGCTATATCTGCTCATAATTTCTTCCCATTGTCTTGCAATCTTTCGTAGCATTCCATACACATGTAATTGTTCTTTTCTTTACTTGATTCTTGTATCCGTTCTCTGCTTATTATTTTTCCTATTTTGCTCTTTAACTTTCAATTTTGCTGATCATCTTACATTATGCTGTTTTCTTTACCACATACCTTTCAATTTAACATCATCCTTGGATCTAGTATTTTTGTATATTTGGTTTGTTGTCCAACTTCAACCTATGGATCCTTTCTGTCAATTATATCATTTATTTCTTATATTTTCTTACCACCATCCTCCAATTGAGGAACCATCGATCCCTTCTAAGGGAAATATATTCGAACCACCTTGTGGTATTCACCATTAAGTTTTACAATCTGCCCATTTGGACCTTCACTGATTTCTTCACCTTGAATCTCTTTTATTGTACATACAAGTATTATATATGTTTCTATTTCGTTAAAATAGCAATAATGCTTCATATCCATCTTCTGTTAATTGTTAATAATATAAACTGCTTTCAAATGTCCTCCATCTCCCCATATTATATCTTGGGATTATTCTGTTTTAACATATTGAATGATATATTATCCCTTTCTTCTTTCATGGTTTCTATCATCATTTCTTACAATGGTTTTCTTATTTTTTACTCTATTATTTGCATTCTCTTCTTTCATTTATCTGTTTTCTTTTTCCATAACCCGATGACCCGTCCTATCTTTTGTATATTTACACCTGCTTTTGTTATAGTACTTATTAGTAACCCTGATCATACTAAAATTCTCTTGGCTCTAACTCTTTTTATTTCTGTTTTGCATGTGCATTCCACCTCATGCAACGACGACAACCAACGAGGGCTTCATCAATTCTCCATTTGCGGAACCTCCAGTGATCAAGCCATCCTAAATTTTACTTTTATTGCTTTATCTTTGTACTATTCTATCGCCCCCTCTCTTTGCTCTGTTGGTATGTCTTAAATTTCTTTGCCCCCCTTCTCCTTCTAATCCCGGTTTGTAATTATTTTCCTTTTTATGCTCTCTTGCTTCTCTTTTATATTCTTGCATGCTTTTATTTTCTCCTTCCTTATATGTGGTTATTCTCTGTTATTATTTATCTTCTTATATGCTTCTATCTTAGTAGGCTTTACGCTTTCTTCTTTGGTTTTCCTAATATTCACTATGCTTGTTCTCTATGTTTTCTTTTCTCGCTTCATGTTTGTCCCTTTAAATCCTTTTTCTTTCTCTTTTGTTATATCTATTTTTCCTTTATTTCTTCTCCTATATTCATAGTGCTTATTGTTAGTGTTTTATTTATAATTTATTATTCTCTTTCCATATTATCCATCCTATCAAAAAATGCTCTTTTCATACTATCTATATGCCATCCAATTATTGCATATTACTACACCTCTTCAGGTGCTTTCCTACCATCCCCTTTTGGGGAAATCAATTCGATCACCTTTAAGGTGAATACATTTAATCAAAAACAAGACTGGTTGAAAAAAGTTACAAAAGAATTTACTATTTTCTGCCCCATTAATTTACTCTATCTATACAGAACATACTATAATATTTTTGCTCGATTTACCGTCCATATGCTCAAAGTTCCAACCATATCCTTCTACAAATCTCTTGTCACCCTATGGGGTTGCCTATATCATTTCTTTATTAAGCACACTTCGACTATCCTTCCATACTCTACACACTATTTCCATAATTTCACTATGAATCCCTCCATATCTCCAATTTACTACCTGCCTCTGCTTAATTATTTTATCAAATTATTTTTTCCCCTTTCTTTCCTTTTCCAACTCACAAACACAAAACTATTAAAGATACAGCTAATTGCTATACTCTTAAAATCATTATTAAAATACTACAATATTCTAACTATAACCCTCACAATTTTACATTATATTTATTCTAATTTATTTCTATTAAATTCACATTTCTTGCCTTTTAGTGTCAAATTATTACCAAATCATCTCCTCCAATTACCATTTTCCATAAATAACCGATATCAATCTAACTTTATTCTATCTTTATTCTCTATTGTCAACTGTTTTATATATCCTTCATTAATTTCATATATTATCATATCTCCTTTTCATTTCTTGCCCTTCATTGTAAATTTATTTCTAAATTATCTCTTTCCTTTATTTACTCTCTCTATTCAATTTAGTTACCATAATCAAAGCTCTTTCTTTCCTTTTCCAAACCCATATCAATCTAATTTTATTCTATCTTTATTCTCTATTGTGAACTGTTTTATATATCTTTCATTAATTTCATTTATTTCCATATCTCCTTTCCATTTCTTGCCTTTCATTGTAAATTTATTTCTAAATTATCTCTTTCCTTTATTTACTCTCTCTATTCAATTTAGTTACCATAATCAAAGTACTCTCTTTCCTTTTTACACCCAAAACTACATTAAATCTTACCTATTTCTAAGCTCTAAATTAAATCTTCTTCTATATTTCTCCCTTTCTAAATTTATCCCACGTATCTCATTTCCAATCTTTTGGAATATTATCAGTCTGCATTCCTTTTTTAACTCTTCCCATTACTTGTTTCCCATTCATAACTCTTCTTCTACCAATTCTCTTACTTATAAGACTCCACCTATCTTTAATTCCACCTTTCCCACTCGAAATTCTTCATCCTGTTCTATTCGGAATTACCCCAATTACCACCAAATGGCATCCTCTTCTTATCTCCCCCAATTCACCGATTTGGACCTAACAAACGAGGAAGCCAATACTATCTATACCCCTGATTTCGATTTTTTTGAAGAAGATCCTAAGACCATCCTGATAGGCAAGTTCATATCATCAAAGCCAATAGACGACTGGACCGTCCTCTCAGTTTTTGAAGGCATATGGAAGAAAAATCATCTTAAATCAATCTCTATTATTAGAGACTCCTTTTTCCGTATCGAATTTGCCACTATAAGCGACAAAGATGATGTGTTTGAGAGAGGCCCATGGCTTCACAAAGACGAATGGATGGCCCTAGCTGACTATACACCTGGTAAAAGCATGAACGAGTATTCTTTCAATCCCATGAGGATTTGGTTTCATATTCACTCCTTGCCCAAACCTTTTTTGGAGGATCATGACAGAGCTCACCTTGTGGGACAGTCACTTGGTGCCATGGCCGGCACTGTATTACGTATTGATACTCGCAAAGAACGAGGGAACATGACTGAATTCCTACGAGTGGAAATTCTTCTGGACATATCCAAACCGACCCGACGATTTCTCCTCATCAGGAAAGGTCCACGAACCACTTCCTGCCGTCTACAATATGAACGTCTCCCACTACTCTGCCAGGGATGTGGCCTCATTAGCCACACTTTCGACCACTGCCCTTCTAAGGATACGATTGATCCAACAAAGCTCCAATACGGTGAATGGCTCCGCTGGCTTCCCCCGCGTCGCCGTGACCAGGGACCACGTGGTCGTATTCGCATTGTTGAGCATTCCACTTCTACTGACTGCAAACCACCATTAGGTATCTTAAATTTTTTTAAATACATCTATCTAATTTTCTGCTTTTCTCCTTTATTATATTATAAATTGTTATTATGTACAGCTCCTTTGGACAAGGGCAAAAATGTTGAATCCTCAGCTAATGTTGAACCAAACCCACCGTTAGGTACTATACAACATTTACTTTGGTTTCTCCTTATTAATCACTCCCCCCTATGTTGTTTTATTGATTCCCTTTCCTTATCAGATACTATGGACAAAGGGAAAGCTCCTGTCACTTCTGCACAAGATTCAGGTCTAAATTCTATTAAAAACCATCATGTTTCTTTCTTCCATAGTTTCAAACAATTAAATCTTATTTCCTCTTTTACTAATTTTATAGGGAACCTCAATGAAGGGGATGCTGCGTCCTTTGCAGATCTCCCTATTGAGGAAAACAATAACAACGATGAGGTGGTGGGGGAGGAATCCTCGGATTTGCCTCCTACAAATGCCGATCCCCAGCAGCCCCCAAGAGCGCCACTGCATTCAAGAGTCATTTCTCCTAAACCCCTGAACACCATTTACCCTGTTCAAATTGATCTGGACGGTCAAGATGATGGAGTGCCAAACTCTACTGCTCAGCAAGTTAGGAAACTAGATGAACAACTCAGTAAGCCATTCCTCCAAACCGGTATCTCATTTTTTGATGATTTTGATTCGTGGCTACTTAAGCATTACCCCAATATTGCAGCTTCTGCTCCGGCCCCTATTCCCATTCCTCCGAATCGAGGTACTAAGAGACGCTCCCCCATCCATGTGGTCCTGCAGCCCAAAAAGTCTAGACCTTCTCCTTCGCCTACTTCGAAAGCTAGGATGAGCAGCGGAAAAAACTCTCCGGCGGCGGCTGATGCACAACCCCGCCGAGGGAAATGATTATTTTGTGTTGGAACTGCCAGGGCTTAGGTAAGGTCCAGCCAGTTCAACATCTCCAGCATTATGTTAAGCTTCATAAACCTGATTTACTTTTTTATGCGAAACTAAACTCAAAAATACGGCTTATAGCCGTCTTGGTGATTTGCTAGGGATGACCCTAGCTTTTTCTGTTGTTTTTTCTTATAATTGCTCTGGACTTGCTTTATTTACTCTGAATAATAATAATATTGATTTGCTTGCTTACTCGGATCGCTTTATTCATACGTATGTTAACTGCAACTCTTCTTCGTTCTATTTCACTGGTATTCATGGTTTTTCTGAAACATGTAACAAACCTAAAACTTGGGAACTAATTGATTCACTTAACATTAACAATGGTCAACCTTGGCTCATCGGTGGTGACTTTAACGAAATCCTATCTGATAATGAAAAACAAGGAGGTTGCCGACGACCTAGATCTCAAATTAATAATTTCCGCAATTGTCTTTCTCGTAATAATCTTTTTGATTGCAAACCTGCAACGGGGTGGTTCACCTGGTCCAAAACGGGGCCCAAAACCCCTACTTTATTTGAGCGTCTAGATCGTTTTGTTGGGAATATGGCATGGAAAGCTTCCTTTCCTAATTATAACATCATATCAGACTCTGATGCGAAATCAGATCACTGTTTTCTACTATTAAATACGGAGCCTCTTCCCCCAACAAATCACCGTCCCCCACCAACCACGTTCAGATTCGAAAATTGCTGGGCTTCCAATGACGAAGGCATTGTTGTGGTAAAACAAACTTGGTCATCCACCAAAGGCAATACTTTGGATAAAATTAAAGTCGTTGGCTCCTGCCTAGGAGACTGGCAATCCCAACAAAGATTTAAGACCAATGGACGTATCAACTTTCTCACTAAGAAAATTAATAAACTATTACAACGACCTCTTTCAGCTTCTGCCGAAAAAAGATATATCTCTGCCAAAACTGAGCTCCATAAACTTCTTGAGGTGCAAGAAGCATATTGGGCACAACGTTCTCGTAATCTATGGCTTTCCCAAGGGTATAAAAATACCTGTTTCTTTCATGCCTGAGCTTCCAATAGGAAGAAAAAGAACACAATCTCAGGTCTTTTAGACTCCAACAATGTTTGCCGCACGGATGATTCTGACCTTATGGAAATTGCTTCCTCATATTTCCATAATCTTTTTTCTTCCTCCAACCCTCACTTTTCTGACCAAATTCTCTCAAAAATCACTCCTACTATTACGACTGCTATGAATGAGTCCCTTTCCAAGGAATTCACTCCAGAAGAAATTATCACCGCTTTTCGAGACATCGATCCTAGGAAAGCCCCGGGTATTGATGGCCTACCAAGCGGATTTTTTCGTCAACATTGGGATACTGTAGGGCCAGATATTATAACACTCTGCCTTAATCTTCTTAAAGGGTCAGCTGATATGGCTTCAGTTAACCAAACTATTTTGGTTCTCATACCTAAGATTAAGGATCCCACTACTATGAGGCATCTTAGGCCCATCAGTCTCTGTACGGTAATTTACAAAATCATTGCTAAAGTTTTAGTTAATCGAATGAAACATACCATTCCATTCTGTATCAGTTCAAATCAAGCTGCTTTTGTTCAGGGACGTAATATCAAAGATAACATTCTAATTGCCCACGAAATAATTCACTCAATTAATACTGGTACCTCTAAATCTTCTCGTGGAACTGCCCTTAAACTTGATATGGAAAAGGCCTTTGACAGGGTCGAGTGGTCATTCCTCGAAAATGTTATGACCCGTATGGGGTTTGCCTCATCATGGGTCTCTCTTACCATGAGATGTATTTCTTCAGTTTCCTTTACGGTTAAGGTCAACAATTCTTTTTCCCCTTTGTTTCGACCTCAAAGGGGTCTCCGCCAAGGTGACCCTTTATCTCCTTTTCTTTTCCTATTTTGTACCCAAGGGCTTTCAGCCTTCTTGGCCGATGCTAAACAACAAGGCCTACTCCCAGGATTAGGGGCTTGTAAGCATGGTCCCAAGGTTAACCACCTCTTATTTGCTGATGATTGCATAGTTTTCCTTAACTCAAATCCCGATGAAGCTGCACACCTTAAGTTGGCCCTCCAGACTTATGCCTCTGCCTCTGGGCAAGCAGTCAACTTTGATAAGTCTACTATCTTTTACAATCCCCGCACTCCTACTTCTACTCGTCAAGCTATTAATTCCTATCTTCAAGTACGTGAGGTCTCCAATCCTGGGGTCTATTTGGGGGTACCTCTTCTTATTGGTAAAAATAAGACCTTTGCTTTAGGGTTTATACGTGATAAAGTTCACGATAGGTTATCCAACTGGGACAAACAGCTTCTTTCCTTCAGTGGTAGGGAAATTTTTATTAAAGCCGTTTTACAATCTTTACCTCAATATGTTATGTCCTGTTATTTATTATCCCAAAATATTATTGATGATATGACATCTGCCATTCGTCGATATTGGTGGTCTGGGAAATCCAACAAGAAAGGTTGGCATATGCTCCCATGGGACAAAGTATGCTTGCCTAAATCTGTTGGTGGTATGTGTAACGCCCCGGTTTTGGGCTTAGAAGTCTTGGGCGTTGACCGGTTGGTCAAAGTGCTGTTCGAATCATAAGAGGTGAATTTAGGAAAGCCTAGTTCGGGTTGCATTAAAAATATGGAAAAATGTTCTAAAATCATCTTTTAATATAATTAAGTGAACTGTGAAATCAATTTTGGAAAATGAGTTTTGGAAGGGTGACATTTTGGCTAGTGACCAAAATGTAATTTTCGCAAGTTTGGTGGCTGTTTTATAAAGGGTTGAAACTTTGAATCTTTAAGGAGCTATTTACCCAAAGGGAGTTTCTCCAGATTTTTCTAAGATATTTTGAGTTATAATTTTGATTTTAAAGTATATCAAAAGGAGGGAAAAGCCATTTGGCTAATTTCATAACTAACTTCTCTATTTTCTTTCTCTCTTTTTCTCTCAACCCAAACACTCCATTTCCAGAGGTTTGTTTCTGATTTTCTCACCTAAATTCCTCCTTTCAACTCTCATTTGATTCCTAATCATTGTATCTTCAAAACCTCTTCAATTGCTACTTGTTTCAACAAGGATTTTGATTCCAAAAAGAGGAGAAACTCAAGTTTGGAGGTAAGAACGTCCTTCTCCTTTAAACTATCAGTTCTTTACTGAAATTCCTAAGTTTTCAATCCTAAATTGATGTTTAATTAAAGGTTTTAAAGTGTTGAAATGGATCTTGGCTTATTATGCAAGATTTTGATGATTTTTGATGATTTTCGTTAGATCTGAGTAATCTGTGATTTGAGAGGTGTTTTTGATGTTAAATGATCTCTAAATTGATAAGGAATTGAGTTTTGATTGATGCAATCCCGGATAGGTTGAGTTTCCTAAGTTTAGCTTGTGTTTCAAGGTAGTTTTTGTGGTGATCTTGTGGATCTGATGTTGCTGGAGGTATAAGGATGTTAATAGGTTGTTTTTAGATGTTTTATGATGTTAATGGAAGTGTGGTTTTGCTGGTTTATGGCTGGGCTTTGTTTAGAAGTGGTTTGGATGCATTTTCGGTTGTGTTTGGTGGCCGAAAATGGAGGTTGAATGAGAGCAGCGAGTTTAGGTGCTTTCATTGAAGCAATTAATGCATGATGATGCATTAATCCTCTGCTTTGATGTGTTGAAACAGGGGAGGCATCTTTGGATCCAAGAGTTGTTGATCCGGAAGCTTGATTTGGTGCTTTGGCTTGAAGCAAAGTGGAAATCGGTGAGTGAAGTTGGGTTTTCAGATTTTAAAACCAAGGTTTGAAGGTTTTGGGAGCTTAGTCTAAGTCTAAACAACTTTGCTAAGCTCAAGTGTAAGTTTTCGGATTTTCTCTCTAGTGGTGGCCATGATTTTGTTGTGATGCAAATTGGTGAATTGCATGTTTTAATTACTGTTTTGAAAGCATGTTTTAGCATGGTATTTGCTGATGTTTTAAGCCATATGTTGAAGGTAACTCTAGGTAGGAGTTCCTTGATTTTATACATTGAAATAATGTGGTTTGATGCTTTGAAATGCATGTTGAATATGGCTTGGTTTAATGCTTTAAAACAGTGGATTATATGATGTAAAAGATGTATATTGGCAAGTGATGTTTTGAAAATGTTAAGGTCACTAAGGTGGTTAAAAGTCCTTGAGTGAGCCTTGTTACTTAAGAACATCAAGGTGGTTAAAAGTCCTTGGATGATTCTTGTTGTGGACACTAAGGTGGTTAAAAGTCCTTAGGTGATCCTTTCCATGGTGGTTAAAAGTCCATGGCCAAGGTGTTTAAAAGTCCTTGGGACCAAGGTGGTTAAAAGTCCTTGGGGTGATTCAAGCTATGGACACAAAGGTGGTTAAAAGTCCTTGTGTGGTCCTTATCCATGGTGGTTAAAAGTCCATGGCCAAGGTGTTTAAAAGTCCTTGGGGCCAAGGTGTTTAAAAGTCCTTGGGAAAGTTGTTGAACTTGTTTTAATAAATGAAATGTATCACTTGAGCCAATATGACATGTTAAGAATATTGTGAAGCATGAGATGCTTGTTTTAATGTTATGTTGAAGCATGAGATTGCTTGTTTTAAATATGCTTTTGAGCATGTGCAAAGGTTGATTACAAGCATGTTTTGTAAATGTTTTTAATTGCATTATTTAATGGTTTTTAAAGAGCATTCCTCACTAAGCTTTTGCTTACGCTCTCTCGTTTTCTTAATTCAATAATGCAGAGCATTAGAGAACCTTAAAGGGCAGCAAGGAGGGCAAGCATTCTAGTTCAAGTAAAGCTCAATGTATGGAAGGTTTTATAAGCACCTTTTAGCTTTTGGGTAATTTGGCAATGGGGGACCAATGTGTATGTTTTGGGAGGTGTTTGGAACTCCCTAAGTATGTTGAATGTTGTTATGAATGCTGGTTTTTGGTTTGGATCTTTATATGTTTGTTGTGGAAGTTTGTGCTTGAATAGCTAGCTTGTGTAGGAAGCATGCCTATAGATTTGGGGCTTTTTGCTTGTGATGTTGTTTTGATGAATTGATGATGCAAGTGTGTCCTATATATGTTGAATTGCATGCTGGTAAAGTTTGGTAGCATTTGGAGCATGTTTGAATGATCAATTGCATGTTTTGGTATGCTAGTTTGCTGAAATCTGTGCAGGCGTTTCGGAACAGTGTGCATCGTTTCGGAACGGGTGCCTGGAATGAACCCAGTGGTCCGAAACGGTATGCACCGTTTCGAAACGGTTTGGCCTCTGCCAGACCCCCGTTGCGGAACTGGTTGCGGAACGGCCCGTGTTTCGGAACAGGGTCAACCTGTTTCGGAACGGTCAACCGTTGGGGGCTGACATGGGCAGTTATATGTTTTGAAATGTTTGCGTTTTGGTCTTGAATCTTGTTTGTGCAATTGTATGAGTTTGAGAAGTTTTTTTGAGCTGAAATTTCACAGAGAAGCATGAAACCTGACTAATTTCAAGTTGGTAAGATTAATTTGGGTTAAGTCCTTAAATTTATCAGAAATTACAATTTGGTCCTTAAAGTTGTAATTTGTTCATTTGGGTCCCTGTTTGATCTCTGATGTTTGTGATCTTTGAGTGTGATGTTTGTGTGATCACAACTAGGGTTAATGTGCATCTAGATAAGATTAAAAAGAAAAAAAAGGGTCGTTAATCAAGGTTGACTTTCGGGTTGACTTTGGTTTTCCCTGTGTGACTTTCTTAATTTGGGTCAACCGTCTAGACCGGGTTAAGGGGGTTACATTTGGTGGTATCAGAGCTGAGTTCTCGAGTAATTGGGAATGTTTGTATGCATGATTGAAGCATGTTTGGCTTGTATGCTTGTTGTATGAAAGCATGTTCAGTGGTTTGAGATGTTGATGCTTTTGAGATGTATGCTGTGATGTTGCATGTTGAGGGTACCCATTGCCAAACAAAAGCTAAAGAAATGATGTTGATTTTGAAAGAAATTGAGCTTGAATACTTGGAATTGCTTACCTTGCTGGGCCTGACTATGTTTTATTTGTATTGTTATGCATGGTAAAAGTATGGCACCACGTAGAGAGTTAAGGAGTAGCGTGAGAGCTACGACCCCGGATGGGAATGAGAACGAAGAGAATGCGGGTAGTGCTGTGTTACCTCCTCCTCCACCTGGTGGTGGTGGTGCGGAGAGGGAAAGAGCTGGAGCTGAAGCAGCTGGTGCTAGAGCTGCAGGACCTGAGGTTGGTCAGGGGCCAGCTATGCCTGATATGTCGATGCTGGTACAAGCTATTGCGGGTGCTTTTCAAGCAGCAGTAGCTGGAGCTCAAGGAGCTGGGCATCAGGGAGATGCTGGTGTTAGACTACCCTTAGAGCGTCTGCGCAGTCTTGGTGGGACTGAGTTTAGGGGTATGTCTGCTGAAAGGTCGGAAGCTTGGCTAGAAAGTACCAAGCGTATCTTGGGACAGATGAGCTGCACTGATGTGCAAAAGTTGGGATGTGTTGTGTCCTTGCTGCAGGGCGATGCTTATACGTGGTGGACGACCACAACCTCTGGAATGGCTGAAGCTGACATCACTTGGACATTCTTTCAGAATGCGTTCAAGAGGAGATATCTGGGAGTGAGATATCTGGATGAGAAAAAGCGTGAATTCATGACTCTGACCCAAGGGAGCATGAGTGTGGCTGAGTATGAGGTGCAGTTTGTGCGACTCAGTCAGTATGCACCGGAGCTGATTCCTGATGAGCGGGAGAGGTGCGAGAGGTTTCGTTATGGTCTTATAACGGAGGTAAAGATGTATGTGCTGGCCACTGAGTATGATGATTTTGATGTGTTAGTGGGCCGAGCAAAGGACATAGAGATGAATTTGAGTTTGTCTGCGAAGGGTGCTGGAGCAAGTTCTGGGAAGAGAGCTGCTGAGTATAGTTCCGGAGGTGGACGGAACAAGAGGGGACGCGATCAGAGGTATTAGTCCTCAGCTAAGAGAGGTGGAGGTGCACCTGCTAGGGGTGGCAATGCTAGAGCTGACCCTAGTGCTTGTTGGATCTGCGGTTCACGTGGTCACTTGAGGCGTGACTGTCCTCGTGCTGTGAGGGAGGTGCAACCTCCTGTTGCGGCAGCTGGTTTTGAATGCTGGAATTGTGGTTCTGCAGACCACTTGAGGCGAGATTGTCCGAGGATGGCTGGTGGCCAAGAGCGTGCTCCTGCTGTTGCTGCACCGCAGAGGGGTCGTGGGCGCGGCCGTGGTAATTTCCAGAGGCGAGAGGAAGGTGGTCGTGGAGTAGCCCATGTTGTGGCTATTCAGCCTGAGGGTGGAGGCCAAGCGAGGGTGTATGCTCAGCGCGAGGGAAGGAATGATGCAGATGTGATTGCAGGTACCTTTACTTTGCAATCCTTGTCATTGCTTTCTTTGATTGATTCTGGATCTACGCATTCATACATTTTGCGTGAGCATGCTGAATTGCTTGGTTTGCCTGTTGAGTCTTTGGATGTTGGTGTTCGTGTCACTAGTTCTTTTGGTGAAACTGTTGTGACTCGAAAGCTTTATAGAAGGTGTCCTTTGGTTGTTCAAGAGCATGTTTTTCATGTTGATCTTATGGAGTTGCCCTTTTATGGTTTTGATGTGATCCTTGGTATGGATTGGCTTGCTGAGCATCGTGCTGTTGTGGATTGTGAGAATAAGCGGGTTTCGCTTAAGCTTGCGGAAGATTATGAAGTGGTGGTGGTTGGTGAGAATGTGAAGTTTCTTGCCAATGTTGTTTCTACCTTGGAGGCGAGTAGGATGCTGAGGCAGGGCTGTGAAGCTTATCTAGCTTTTGTGATGAATCCTTGTTCTAAGGAGTTGAGGGTGCAAGATATCAGGGTTGTGAAGGAGTTTCCTGGTGTTTTTCCTGAGGAGTTGCCTGGTTTACCTCCTAATCACGAGGTGGAGTTTGGAATTGAGCTGTATGAGAATACAACTCCTGTGTCCATTACTCCCTATAGAATGGCACCTAAGGAGCTGAAGGAGCTGAAGACGCAGTTGCAAGAGCTGCTTGATCGTGGTTTCATCCGGCCGAGTGTGTCACCTTGGGGAGCGCCGGTCTTGTTTGTGAAGAAGAAAGATGGCACTATGAGGATGTGCATTGATTACCGTCAGCTGAACAAGTTGACTATCAAGAATCGGTATCCTTTGCCGAGGATTGATGATCTCTTTGATCAATTTCGGGGAGCTGCTGTGTTCTCTAAGATTGACTTGAGGTCAGGGTATTATCAGTTGAAGGTGAAGGATGTGGATGTGCCTAAAACAGCTTTCAGGACAAGGTATGGGCATTATGAGTTCTTTGTGATGCCGTTTGGTTTGACAAATGCTCCTGCTGCTTTCATGGACATGATGAATCGTGTGTTTCATGAATACCTGGACAAGTTCGTTGTGGTGTTCATTGATGATATCCTCGTGTACTCGCGTACTGAGGAGGAGCATAAAGAGCATTTGAGGATTGTGCTGCAAGCTTTGTTGGGGAATCAGCTTTATGCTAAGCTGAGCAAGTGTGAGTTTTGGCTTAGAGAGGTGGTGTTTCTTGGGCATGTGGTCTCAGCTGAGGGGATTCGTGTTGATCCTCAGAAGATTGAAGCGGTGATGAACTGGAAGGTTCCTAAGTCTGTTCATGAGGTCCGTAGTTTCCTTGGTTTGGCAGGATACTACCGAAGGTTTGTGGATGGTTTTTCCAAGGTTGCTGCTCCTTTGACGAAGTTGTTGCAGAAAGATGTTAAGTATGAGTGGACAGAAGCGAGACAGCAGGCTTTTGAGAAGCTGAAGATGGCTTTGACGCAAGCTCCTATCTTGATTCAGCCTGAATCAGGGAAAGAGTTTGTGGTCTACAGTGATGCATCCTATGTTGGTTTGGGGTGTGTGCTGATGCAAGAGGGTAAGGTTGTGGCTTATGCATCGCGGCAGTTGAAGGTGCATGAGCGCAATTATCCTACGCATGATATTGAGCTGGCAGCAGTGGTTTTTGCTCTGAAGATCTGGAGGCATTATCTGTATGGTGAGAAGTGTACCGTGTACATGGATTATAAGAGTTTGAGGTATCTGATGTCTCAGAAGGAGTTGAATCTTAGGCAGCGGCGTTGGTTGGAGTTGCTCAAGGATTATGATCTGACGATAGAGTATCATCCTGGAAAGGCTAATGTTGTTGCGGATGCCTTGAGTAGGAAGGTAGCTGTTGAGCTGAGGGCTATGTTTGCTAGCTTGAGCATATCGCGAGATGGTGGTCTTGTTGCTGAGTTGCAGGTGAAACCATCGTTGGTTCAGTTGATCAAGGATAAGCAGTTGCTGGATGATTCCTTGGTGTCTCATGTTCAGGATATCGCGGAGGGTAGACCTTCGGATTTCTGCTTTAATGAGGATGGAGTGTTGTGTTTTGGAAGTCGAATAGTGGTGCCTGCTGATGTTGAGTTGAGGCGTGCTATTCTGACTGAAGGTCATAGTAGTCCTTTTGCTATGCACCCTGGTAGTACTAAGATGTATCGTGATCTTCGTGATGAGTACTATTGGGTGGGTTTGAAGAAGGATGTTGCAGAGTTTGTGAGCAAGTGTTTGGTGTGTCAGCGGGTTAAGGCTGAACATCAGGTTCCTTCTGGTTTGTTGCAACCGTTGAAAATCCCTGAATGGAAGTGGGAGAGGGTTACCATGGATTTTGTATCTGGTTTACCTTTGTCTCCATCGAAGAAGAATTCTGTTTGGGTGATTGTGGATCGCCTGACGAAGTGTGCGCATTTCTTGCCTGTGCATACTACGTTCTCTTTGGATAAGCTGGCAGAGCTGTACATTGCTGAGATTGTGAGGCTGCATGGTGTGCCTAAGTCGATTGTGTCGGATAGGGATCCGAGGTTCACATCGCGTTTCTGGCAGTGTTTGCATCAAGCTTTGGGTACAAGGTTGCATTTCAGTACATCCTATCATCCTTAGTCGGATGGTCAGTCTGAGCGAGTTATTCAGATTTTGGAGGATATGTTGAGATGCTGCGTGATTGAGTTCCAAGGTTCTTGGGAGAAGCATCTGCCTTTGGTTGAGTTCGCTTATAACAATAGTTATCAGGCGAGTATACAGATGGCACCTTATGAGGCTCTGTATGGGAGGAAGTGTAGGACTCCTCTTTGTTGGGCTGAAACTGGTCAAAAGTTGGTTTCAATGCCGGCTTTGTTGAAAGGAACCACCGAGAAGGTGAAGCTCATTTGTGAGCGGTTGAAGGCTGCTTCTGACCGGCAGAAATCTTACGCGGATTTGAAGCGTAAGGAGATAGAGTATGCGGTGGGTGACCGTGTGTTCTTGAAGGTTTCGCCTTGGAAGAAGGTGATGAGGTTTGGTCGGAAGGGTAAGTTGAGCCCTAGATACATTGGACCGTATGAGGTTGTTGAGCGTGTGGGTCCTGTTGCGTATCGGTTGAGGTTACCTCAGGAGCTGGAAAAGATTCATGATGTGTTCCATGTTTCTATGCTCCGGAAGTATAGATCTGATCCTTCGCATGTGATGCCTGTGGAGGAAGTGGTTTTGAATCCGGATTTGACCTATGATGAGGAACCGGTGAAGGTTCTGGATTCGGATAGCAAGGTTCTTCGTGGCAAGACCATTGAGTTGGTGAAGGTGCTGTGGAAGCATCGCGGTGTTGAGGAAGCCACGTGGGAGCGGAAGGAAGACATGCTGAAGCAGTTTCCTTATCTCTTTCCTTCAGGTAAATTTCGAGGACGAAATTTCTTAAGGGGGGGAGAGTTGTAACGCCCCGGTTTTGGGCTTAGAAGTCTTGGGCGTTGACCGGTTGGTCAAAGTGCTGTTCGAATCATAAGAGGTGAATTTAGGAAAGCCTAGTTCGGGTTGCATTAAAAATATGGAAAAATGTTCTAAAATCATCTTTTAATATAATTAAGTGAACTGTGAAATCAATTTTGGAAAATGAGTTTTGGAAGGGTGACATTTTGGCTAGTGACCAAAATGTAATTTTCGCAAGTTTTGTGGCTGTTTTATAAAGGGTTGAAACTTTGAATCTTTAAGGAGCTATTTACCCAAAGGGAGTTTCTCCAGATTTTTCTAAGATATTTTGAGTTATAATTCTGATTTTAAAGTATATCAAAAGGAGGGAAAAGCCATTTGGCTAATTTCATAACTAACTTCTCTATTTTCTTTCTCTCTTTTTCTCTCAACCCAAACACTCCATTTCCAGAGATTTATTTCTGATTTTCTCACCTAAATTCCTCCTTTCAACTCTCATTTGATTCCTAATCATTGTATCTTCAAAACCTCTTCAATTGCTACTTGTTTCAACAAGGATTTTGATTCCAAAAAGAGGAGAAACTCAAGTTTGGAGGTAAGAACGTCCTTCTCCTTTAAACTATCAGTTCTTTACTGAAATTCCTAAGTTTTCAATCCTAAATTGATGTTTAATTAAAGGTTTTAAAGTGTTGAAATGGATCTTGGCTTATTATGCAAGATTTTGATGATTTTTGATGATTTTCGTTAGATCTGAGTAATCTGTGATTTGAGAGGTGTTTTTGATGTTAAATGATCTCTAAATTGATAAGGAATTGAGTTTTGATTGATGCAATCCCGGATAGGTTGAGTTTCCTAAGTTTAGCTTGTGTTTCAAGGTAGTTTTTGTGGTGATCTTGTGGATCTGATGTTGCTGGAGGTATAAGGATGTTAATAGGTTGTTTTTAGATGTTTTATGATGTTAATGGAAGTGTGGTTTTGCTGGTTTATGGCTGGGCTTTGTTTAGAAGTGGTTTGGATGCATTTTCGGTTGTGTTTGGTGGCCGAAAATGGAGGTTGAATGAGAGCAGCGAGTTTAGGTGCTTTCATTGAAGCAATTAATGCATGATGATGCATTAATCCTCTGCTTTGATGTGTTGAAACAGGGGAGGCATCTTTGGATCCAAGAGTTGTTGATCCGGAAGCTTGATTTGGTGCTTTGGCTTGAAGCAAAGTGGAAATCGGTGAGTGAAGTTGGGTTTTCAGATTTTAAAACCAAGGTTTGAAGGTTTTGGGAGCTTAGTCTAAGTCTAAACAACTTTGCTAAGCTCAAGTGTAAGTTTTCGGATTTTCTCTCTAGTGGTGGCCATGATTTTGTTGTGATGCAAATTGGTGAATTGCATGTTTTAATTACTGTTTTGAAAGCATGTTTTAGCATGGTATTTGCTGATGTTTTAAGCCATATGTTGAAGGTAACTCTAGGTAGGAGTTCCTTGATTTTATACATTGAAATAATGTGGTTTGATGCTTTGAAATGCATGTTGAATATGGCTTGGTTTAATGCTTTAAAACAGTGGATTATATGATGTAAAAGATGTATATTGGCAAGTGATGTTTTGAAAATGTTAAGGTCACTAAGGTGGTTAAAAGTCCTTGAGTGAGCCTTGTTACTTAAGAACATCAAGGTGGTTAAAAGTCCTTGGATGATTCTTGTTGTGGACACTAAGGTGGTTAAAAGTCCTTAGGTGATCCTTTCCATGGTGGTTAAAAGTCCATGGCCAAGGTGTTTAAAAGTCCTTGGGACCAAGGTGGTTAAAAGTCCTTGGGGTGATTCAAGCTATGGACACAAAGGTGGTTAAAAGTCCTTGTGTGGTCCTTATCCATGGTGGTTAAAAGTCCATGGCCAAGGTGTTTAAAAGTCCTTGGGGCCAAGGTGTTTAAAAGTCCTTGGGAAAGTTGTTGAACTTGTTTTAATAAATGAAATGTATCACTTGAGCCAATATGACATGTTAAGAATATTGTGAAGCATGAGATGCTTGTTTTAATGTTATGTTGAAGCATGAGATTGCTTGTTTTAAATATGCTTTTGAGCATGTGCAAAGGTTTATTATAAGCTTGTTTTGTAAATGTTTTTAATTGCATTATTTAATGGTTTTTAAAGAGCATTCCTCACTAAGCTTTTGCTTACGCTCTCTCGTTTTCTTAATTCAATAATGCAGAGCATTAGAGAACCTTAAAGGGCAGCAAGGAGGGCAAGCATTCTAGTTCAAGTAAAGCTCAATGTATGGAAGGTTTTATAAGCACCTTTTAGCTTTTGGGTAATTTGGCAATGGGGGACCAATGTGTATGTTTTGGGAGGTGTTTGGAACTCCCTAAGTATGTTGAATGTTGTTATGAATGCTGGTTTTTGGTTTGGATCTTTATATGTTTGTTGTGGAAGTTTGTGCTTGAATAGCTAGCTTGTGTAGGAAGCATGCCTATAGATTTGGGGCTTTTTGCTTGTGATGTTGTTTTGATGAATTGATGATGCAAGTGTGTCCTATATATGTTGAATTGCATGCTGGTAAAGTTTGGTAGCATTTGGAGCATGTTTGAATGATCAATTGCATGTTTTGGTATGCTAGTTTGCTGAAATATGTGCAGGCGTTTCGGAACAGTGTGCATCGTTTCGGAACGGGTGCCTGGAATGAACCCAGGGGTCCGAAACGGTATGCACCGTTTCGAAACGGTTTGGCCTCTGCCAGACCCCCGTTGCGGAACTGGTTGCGGAACGGCCCGTGTTTCGGAACAGGGTCAACCTGTTTCGGAACGGTCGACCGTTGGGGGCTGACATGGGCAGTTATATGTTTTGAAATGTTTGCGTTTTGGTCCTGAATCTTGTTTGTGCAATTGTATGAGTTTGAGAAGTCCTTTTGAGCTGAAATTTCACAGAGAAGCATGAAACCTGACTAATTTCAAGTTGGTAAGATTAATTTGGGTTAAGTCCTTAAATTTATCAGAAATTACAATTTGGTCCCTAAAGTTGTAATTTGTTCATTTGGGTCCCTGTTTGATCTCTGATGTTTGTGATGTTTGAGTGTGATGTTTGTGTGATCACAACTAGGGTTAATGTGCATCTAGATAAGATTAAAAAGAAAAAAAAGGGTCGTTAATCAAGGTTGACTTTCGGGTTGACTTTGGTTTTCCCCGTGTGACTTTCTTAATTCGGGTCAACCGTCTAGACCGGGTTAAGGGGGTTACAGTATGGGCTTCCGGGATCTCAATAATTTTAACATTGCTCTTCTTGGCAAACAACTATGGCGCCTCTTTTGCGAACCTGACTCCCTTTTGGGAAAAATCTATAAATTCAAGTACTTCCCGTCAGGTAATATCCTTAATGCATCTCGGCCTTCGCGAGGTTCATTTGCCTGGCAAGGTCTTTATAATGCTATGCAACACCTATTTGGTGGTTTCCTCTATCGTTCGGGTATTAATAGTAACATACGCATCCATCATGATAATTGGGGAGGCTTCTCGACTGTTCACCTCTATGGGGACTATGAGCTATCGGAGGAAGTCCACATTCGTTATCGAGATTTTATGATGCGGAACCAAGCTGCCTGGGATCCTATCAAAGTTCGTGCATACTTTAGTGTGGATGATGCCAATTCCATTCTTTCTGTTCCTATCATTAATGACACTCGAGATACCATCCTCTGGAATCCCAACGATTCTGGTATCTATTCTGTCAGATCTGGCTATCTTTTTCTGCAACGACACCCTGAGCCTAGACTTCGTCCCCCTCGATATTAGAAATTTCTTGCCAAACTCAAGGTTTTGCCTAAGGTTAAAACTTTCGGTTGGCGTCTGGGGGCAGGAGCCCTGCCTGTTGGGGTTCGCCTTCAGACTTTTGCTCCAGACTCTGGTCCATGCCCTATTTGTTACTCTGGTACTGAGTCGATTCTCCATGCTCTCCGAGACTGCTCTGGTGCCTCGGAAACTCTTAAATTGATTGGTCTTCCCTCTTCTTTTATCAACAGTTCCGCCTCTACGGGCCTCCAATGGCTTGAGGAAGGTGCTTCCCTTCTTTCTCCTGATCTTTTTGGCCACTTTTTTACTACCCTTTGGAATATTTGGAACAGGCGTAACGACTGGATCCATAATAAACATCTTCAACCACCTTGGCTAATTGCTGTCAACTCTATTAGTCTTCATAAGGACTACTCTAACTCTATTTCTTCCACTACATCACCCATCCCCTCGGCATCTCCTCCTCGATGGAGGCATCCCCCTCGTGGTTTTATTAAAGTTAATGTGGATGGAGCTTTTGATCCTTCCACTTGTGCAGCGACAATTGGTGTTGTCGCTCGTAATGACACTGGGACGGTTGTCGATGGCCTGGCTTTTCCGCTGGGCAGTTGTTCTGATGCTATTTCATCTGAAGGAAGAGGTCTTCTTGCCGGCATTACTTTTGCCCTATATCAAGGATGGAGCCATTTGATTTTTGAGACAGACTGTGCATCTCTAGCAAACAAGATCAACTCTCTTGGGCCAGATCTTTCTCCTTTGGGGCCTTTGATTCTGCAGGCTCATACTGCTTTGGAGGATTTTTCTGTGGCACATGTTCAGTATATTCGCCGTGAGGCTAATTTTGTAGCTCATACGTTGGCTACCCATGCCCTTAGATCCATGTCTTCTTTGTCTTTTGGATCTTGGTACCCTGACTGTATCAAAAATATTGTACTTTGCGAGGTTTAACCTCGTTTTAATAATATATTTTGGGTACTCTTTTCCCCTTTTTAGGTTTCTCCAAGCCTGGTGCTTGGGGATTTTAGTAGGGGTTTTTAATGAGGCCCGTTTTTCTTCAAAAAAAATTCCAACGGGTCCATTGAAAGGCCCATTTAGACCTTCTCGTCCGAAACCTCTACAAAAAAGACCGCAAAAAATGTATTATTCAAATATTAGGAGTTCAAATAATTGATTAGGAGCTTTTCAACACAATTATAATGCGAAACCTCAATTTCTGTACTTTTTACTCAGTTAAAATACCAACGGGTCCATTGAAAGGCCCATTTCGACCCGCTCGTCTGAAACCTCTACAAAAAGGACTACAAAATAAGTTTTAATCAAATTTTAGGAGTTCATGTAATTGATTAGAAGCTTTTCAACACAATTATATTGAAAAACCTCAATTTTTGTACTTTTTACTCAATTTAATTCCAACGGGTCCATTGAAAGGCTCATTTAGACCTGCTCGTCTGAAACCTCTACAAAAAAGGACCGCAAAACAAGTTTTAATCAAATTTTAGGAGTTCAAATAATTGATTAGGAGCTTTTCAACACAATTATATTGCAAAAGCTCAATTTCTGTACTTTTTACTCAGTTAAAATTCCAAAGGGTCCTTTGTAAGGCCCATTTAGACCTACTCGTCCGAAACTTCTACAAAAAGGACCGCAAAAATGTTTTATTCAAATATTAGGAGTTCAAATAATTGATTAGGAGCTTTTCAACACATATATATTGCAAAACCTAAAATTCTGTACTTTTTACTCAGTTAAAATTCCAACGGGTCCATTGAAAGGCCTATTTCGACCCGCTCGTCCGAAACCTCTACAAAAAGGACTGCAACACAAGTTTTAATCAAATTTTAGGAGTTTATGTAATTGATTAGGAGCTTTTCAACACAATTATATTGCAAAACCTCAATTTTATACTTTTTACTCACTTAAAATTCCAACGGGCCTATTGAAAGGCCCGTTTAGACCAGCTCCTCTGAAACCTCTACAAAAAGGACCGCAAAAATGTTTTATTCAAATATTAGGAGTTCAAATAACTGATTAGGAGCTTTTCAACACATTTATATTGCAAAACCTCAATTTCTATACTTTTTACTCAGTTAAAATTCTAACGGGTCCATTGAAAGGCCCATTTAGACCTGCTCGTCCGAAACCTCGACAAAAAGGACTACAAAATAGTTTTAATCAAATTTTAGGAGTTCAAATAATTTATTAGGAACTTTTCAACACAATTATATTGCAAAACCTCAATTTTATACTTTTTACTCAGTTAAAATTCAAGCGGGCCCATTGAAAGGCCCCTTTAGACCTGCTCGTCCGAAACCTCTACAAAAAGGTTCGCAAAAATGTTTTATTCAAATATTAGGAGTTCAAATAATTGATTAGGAGCTTTACAACACAATTATATTGCAAAACCTCAATTTCTGTACTTTTTACTCAGTTAAAATTCCAACGGGTCCATTGAAAGGCCCATTTAGACCTGCTCGTCCGAAACCTCTACGAAAAGGACCGCAAAAAATGTATCATTCAAATATTAGGAGTTCAAATAATTGATTAGGAGGTTTTCAACAAAATTATAATGCGAAACCTCAATTTCTGTACTTTTTACTCAGTTAAAATACCAACGGGTCCATTGAAAGGCCCATTTCGACCCGCTCGTCCGAAACCTCTACAAAAAGGACTGCAAAATAAGTTTTAATCAAATTTTAGGAGTTCATGTAATTGATTAGGAGATTTTCAACACAATTATATTGAAAAACCTCAATTTTTGTACTTTTTACTCAATTTAATTCCAACGGGTCCATTGAAAGGCCCATTTAGACCTGCTCGTCCGAAACCTCTACAAAAAAGGACCGCAAAACAAGTTTTAATCAAATTTTAGGAGTTCAAATAATTGATTAGGATCTTTTCAACACAATTATAGTGCAAAAGCTCAATTTCTGTACTTTTTACTCAGTTAAAATTCCAACAGGTCCATTGTAAGTCCCATTTAGACCTGCTCGTCCAAACGTATCAAAAAGGACTGCAAAAAAAGTTTTAATCAAATTTTAGAAGTTTATGTAATTGATTAGGAGCTTTTCAACACAATTATATTGCAAAACCTCAATTTTATACTTTTTACTCAGTTAAAATTTCAACGGGTCCATTGAAAGGCCCATTTAGATCCGCTCGTCCGAAACCTCTACAAAAAGGTTCGCAAAAATGTTTTATTCAAATATTAGGAGTTCAAATAATTGATTAGGAGCTTTTCAACACATATATATTGCAAAACCTCAATTTCTGTACTTTTCACTCAGTTAAAATTCCAACGGGTCCATTGAAAGGCCCATTTAGACCTGCTCGTCCGAAACCTCTACAAAAAGGACCGCAAAAAATGTTTTATTCAAATATTAGGAGTTCAAATAATTGATTAGGAGCTTTTCAACACAATCATATTGCAAAACCTCAATTTCTGTACTTTTTAATCAGTTAAAATACCAACGGGACCATTGAAAGGCCCATTTCGACCCGCTCGTCCGAAACCTCTACAAAAAGGACTGCAAAATAAGTTTTAATCAAATTTTAGGAGTTCAAATAATTGATTTGGAGCTTTTCAACACAAATATATTGCAAAAACTCAATTTCTGTACTTTTTACTCAGTTAAAATTCCAACGGGCCCATTTCGACCCGCTCGTCCGAAACCTCTACATTAAGGACTGCAAAAAAAAGTTTTAATCTAATTTTAGGAGTTTATGTAATAGATTAGGAGCTTTTCAACACAATTATATTGCAAAACCTCAATTTCTATACTTTTTACTCAGTTAAAATTCTAACGGATGCATTGAAAGGCCCATTTAGACCTGCTCGTCTGAAACATCGACAAAAAGGACCGCAAAATAGTTTTAGTCAAATTTTAGGAGTTCAAATAATTGATTAGGAACTTTTCAACACAATTATATTGAAGAACCTCAATTTTATACTTTTTACTCAGTTAAAATTCCAACGGGCCCATTGAAAGGACCATTTAGACCTGCTCGTCCGAAACCTCTACAAAAAGGACCGCAAAAATGTTTTATTCAAATATTAGGAGTTCAAATAATTGATTAGGAGCTTTTCAACACAATTATATTGCAAAACCACAATTTCTGTACTTTTTACTCAGTTAAAATTCCAACGGGTCCATTGAAAAGCCTATTTCGACCCGCTCGTCTGAAACCTCTACAAAAAGGACTGCAAAACAAGTTTTAATCAAATTTTAGGAGTTTATGTAATTGATTAGGAGCTTTTCAACACAAATATATTGCAAAACCTCAATTTTATACTTTTTACTCAGTTAAAATTCCAACGGGCGTTGGGATGGCTCTCAATTCTCTCTCAAAATTTTCAGGGGTTTTTTGGTTCTTGCTTGCTCCATGTTTTCCGGTGGTTTTTCTCTTTCCTCCACCGATCCCCCTTTCCCATACGGCTCTTCATTTTCAACCGAATACGCAAGTCATCAAGCAATATCCCTTGGAATTCGGGAGGAGTCAGGGAGTCATCCCACCGCATTTCTTTTTTTATTATAGTTTATTTTTTAACTTCTCTTTTCTGTTGGTTTATCTAATCTTTTGGTCTTCTCAGGATATTGTATATCGGCTGAGTTTCACATTCTCCCTCAACAACTTCATCTCTTCCATTTCGACTGATCTAGAGATGGGTATATCCCTTCGGTTTTTCACAGATCTAAATGGTTTGATTTATCATCTCTTTTTTTATTTGTATTTATCGTTTCTTTTTAGATCTCATCTAACTCTTTTTTCTCTGTTTTTCATGGGCTCACTCTCGCGGTTGTTTTCATTGGCATACCTATGTCTCTTCTACGGCGACGGCAAGGATCGTTCCAAGTTCTTTTTCCAGTCGGCCTTTTCTTCAGCGTTGTCTTTTGCAGAAAGACCCTTCGGTTCTATTTATTTTACAGATCTGAATGGCCTTTTTGCTGCCATTTCTCTTTTCTTCTCGTTTCTCCTTTTTTTCATTTTTAGATCTATTTTTTCTATTTATTTTATTTTACAAAGCTTTCCTCTTTTTGTTTTGCAGAATCTCCCCTATACATGCATCTTGTTCGGTGACCGACGAGGGGTTTATCTCCTTCTCATCGTACCCGGAACAGAGGCTACGAACCACCTAGTTAAATGTGGCGGCCGTCTTCTACCGCCCTTCTCAGGGTTGCTATAGACCGCATTGCGGTCTAGGGTTTTTTCCCCCTTTCTCCCACCCCTCTTATTTCTGCTTAATTTTATCTTTCCTTTTCATGCTATTTACCTTTTCTCATCGTCATCTTCTTTCAATCTCTTTCTATTTTCCAGATTTGTTGCACTTTCTTGTCTATCTGCAATGGGTATCCCCCTTTTTGGGATCTGGTGGTGGCTCTATTCTCATCGACGGCCAGTGCTTTTATTTTATTATTGTTTTATTTCTTTTTTATGGTTTGTTTTTCTCTTAACCCTTATTTTGCCTTTTCTTCTCCAGATAAACTCTTTAATCCCCATCAGCAGTATTGCTTTTACTGCTAGCATTAGCCAGAATCTTCGGTACGGTTTCTTTTTGACTTATGTCTTTTTTTTCTCTTTTTTATGCAATATAATCATGTCTCTCTTATTCCTGTATATGTTTTTTAGATATCACTATCTACATATGCTAGAGTTTCATTCTCCCTCCTTAATCTGTTGGTCCCTACTTTATGTATTGCCTTTCTGTTCTTTCTATGTCTCTCGTGTCATTGATGCAAACAATTTCATGTATGCTATTATATCTCATACTCTGTCAAACATCCATAATTTTAAATGTTACACTGACTTATCTCGAATTCAAGCCCTTTTAGGGAATCAATATCAAGCCCAAATTCTGGGATCCTACACTATTTTCTACAATCATTGTATACATATTTTCCTTTTCATTTTTCAATACCATCATTTACATCATTACCTTTCTACGATTGGGATACTAACAATTTATAATATTGTTACATGGCCTCCTTATTGGTATAACCATTGTATCCATACTTTTCAGTACCTGTTATTACATCCCAAATATGTTCCTTATAGCTGCCAAGATAATATTACCATCATATCTAGTTTAACTGAACTCTTGTTTTCTCCTCTGTCCATGATGTACACTGTAACTTTATTACTTCAAAACATTATTATTTATTCTATCACATTGCTATTAAACTTCTCTCAGGTAGCAATTATGCTCACACATTCTAATTTTCCATGTACGAGAAATGCTCTTCTAAACACAGTCACTCCCATTTTAATCAAGCTTTACCTTTTTATTCTGCCTAGTCAAGAAACCTTCACCCTTTCACCAGCCTCATCCTTTCTGACTCAAATCCATGTATTCTATTTCCATCCTATGTTCAACAACATAACCCTTGTATATCATTCTACTACCAACACTACCTTCTCTAATGCTTTTGCCACTCTCATATTATCTCTACTCTTATTATACCTCAATATTATTCTTAAATATCCATTTATCTCAGTAATGTTATCTTTTAAATTATGCTATGCTTATCACTTGTTCATTCTGTATCCTTACTCTATCTCATTGCATCATCTTCCCTATTACAATTTTCGTTTTATCATTTACTCTATTTTATCTCACTGCTTGTTTTTTCTTTGTGCCAACTTATTTGATGTCTCTCATTATGTACCAACTATGGAGGAATTTACACAAGCTACTAAGCAACTGATCAAGGATTTCTGGAACCTCAATACTACCACTGGGTTAAGATTCACTTTTATTTTATTTAAATTACATAGCACTCCCCCTATTCTTTTTTGCTCTTTTGGTCTGTATTTATTTTCTTATCCCCTCTTCTTCATTCCCTCGGGTCTGTAATTATTTTTTCCTGTTTTTTTTCTTTTCTGCTTTTTTCTTTTTTTTTCATTTTCATGCCTTTATCTGCTTATTAGTTTATATTTTTACTGCCATGTATGTTTTATTTTCAGCTTTTGATATATGTGTTTCTATAACTGAACGTTATTTATTGATATGCTCGCGAGACGCCCTTTCCCACTACACCTTTTTAGGTGAACTACCACAAGCCCACTTCTGGGATTCTGATCAAATCCTATTTAATAGGAGTCTTTCCGTTATACACTATACTTATTTTTCAAACTTTTTAATTCTATTAAATTCTATTCTTTCAAATACATCTTCAAAATCTAGCCACATTTTATTCTTTCAGCCCTTTCCAATAATTATTCGCTACCTTATAATGTATTCCTCTTTTAAAAGCTTTATTAATTCTTATTTAACGTCTACCTCCCAATTAATTCGTTGGCATAAATCTTTAGCCAACTTTACATCTAAAAATTCCCCTTCATATTTATATGTATATCTAATTCCTCATAAACTTTTCCATAATGAAGATTTAAATATAGTCAACGATAAAGTCATCTTTCCGTTTTTACTCTATCTATTAAAATCAACTTTATTTCTAAAATCTTCCCCCTCAATCTATACCTTTTATTTTGCAACATTAACATCAATAATGATAATAAGTCCCAACAGTTATATATTTTTCTCTCCTTTATTTACGCCCCTAAAATTTATTCACCTTTTTAGTTTCTTCTTTATTAAAAAATTCCCTTATATGACCATCTTTTACAACCACTGCTTCAATAAAATCTTTTTATTATCACAATCAAAGTTCCAATTAAGATACTTTCCTTTTACAATTCCCAGATTTTCTATCTTTTATAGGTCTATTAAATCAATTAAGGCAACTACCTTAATTAAATTACTTTTTGATACTAATAGTTTCTACCTTTTACAATTGTCAATTTTTTCTCTAAATATTTTATATTCCACTTTCCATATCTCTTCCCCTTCAGCGGTTCTCGTTATCTTTATATACCCACTATACACTTACACCAACCCACCACAACTATCATCTCAATCTCTCTATTCATACCCTTCAAACTTCTTAATGGCTTCATCCTCTTCCATCCCCCAACTCAACTCGATCAATCTCACCAATGAAGAATCAAAACTGCTCTACACTCCTGACTTCGACTTCATCAAGGAAGATCCCAAACTCATTGTCATCGGCCGCTTCACATCGTCCAAGCCTCTTGATATTTCTGCTGTTATCAATGCGTTCGAAGGGATCTGGAAACCCAATGATGTTGTATCCATCTCAGTGATACAAAATAACTTCCTCAAGATCAAGTTTAAAGATATCAAGAACTGCTACGAAATTCTCAATCGCGGACCTTGGCTGTACAAGGATGAATGGCTTGCAGTCACAGAATATGATCCAGCCAAATCTTTAACCGATTACAACTTTAACACAATGCAAATCTGGATCAGAATCTTCTCCCTTCCTGATTCACTCTTTGCTGATGTAGAACGATCCCATCTGGTGGGACATGCTTTAGGATCGATGGTGGGAAATGTTCTCCGAACGGATACCCGCCAAGTTGATGGGAATATGGTGGAATTCCTCCGAGTTGAAATCTTTCTCAATATCATAAGACCGGTTACTCGATTTGTGTTTATTGGTTCCGGTGAAAACACAATTATGTGTCGTCTTCAGTATGAGCGACTTCCAGTTCTCTGCCCTGGTTGTGGCATTATCAGTCATACCTTAGAGAACTGCCCTATCCGATCTTCAATCGATCCCAACAAATTGCAATACGGAGAATGGCTCCGCTACCTTCCTCCTAGACGTCGCCCAGTTGGAATTCGTGGGCGCATCCGAAATGTAGAACCGAATCTGATTCCAAACATCCCTCCAGTGAATGGTAAAATTATTTCAACTATTATTATTACAACTGTTTTCATTTATTTCCCCTTATCAAAATTTCTATCAACAAACTCACCCTCTACTTTTCTCGTAGTGGCCCCGGTGAATAACCCAGCTGTTCCAGCCAATCCTTCAGCTCCTCCTAACGATCAGAACAACATGGGTAATTCACTTTACTCACTCATCATCCTTCATACAAATAGTAACCAGTTTCTAATATCATTCTTTCTTCACTTTAAAGGCTCTCTAAATGAAGGCGACGCCGCCTCATTTACGGAACAAGTAACCCAAGAAGCCCAAAATGTCGACATGACCATGGAGGATGGCCCTAATACTGTCAATGACCCCCCTGCTGCTGATCCGAAACAAAAAGCTCCTCTTGAGCCCCAACCCCTGAACACCATCTATCCCATTCCGGAAGATGGTTCTGATGATGATTGGGAAACCAATGATGATTATGGTGTTCCCAGCCCTACTGCCGAGCAGATTAAAAAGTTTGACTCTGAATCGAGTAAGCCTTCTAAACCCACTGATACGATTTTCAATGACTTTAATAAGTGGTTACTTAAAACTTACCCGAATGATGCAGCCCCTACACCAGTGCCTGCACCAACCCAAACAAACCGAGGCATGAAACGCCGCTCCCCAATACAAGTTTCGCTCCCGCCGAAAAAATCCAAACAATCAGGATCTACTCCGAAAGCTGGGATGAGCAGCTCTAAAAACTCTCCGGCGGCGGCTGATTCCCAGCCCTGCCGAGCAAAATGAGGATCCTCTGCTGGAACTGTCAGGGTCTTGGACAAGCCCCGACGGTTCAACATTTCTGGTCCTATGTCCAATGCACTAGCCCCGATATTATCTTCCTTTGCGAAACTAGAATAAATAATGCGGAATGTAACCGCTTATGTCTTTCTTTAGGTATGTTAGACATTATTTCTATTTCCCCTACGGAAGGGTGTTCCGGAATCTCCTTATTCGCTACAAACAATATTAATATAAGTCTTCTTTCCTATTCGTCGCGTTTTATACATATTCAAATTATAAAAAATAACTCCACAATGTTTTTCACTGGTATGCACGGCTTTTCGGAAACTAGCCAAAAATATAAAACATGGGAACTAATTGATTCTTTATATCCATCTACTAAAAATAAACCTTGGCTACTAGGCGGTGATTTCAATGAAATTTTAACAGATTCGGAAAAACAAGGAGGCTCTCGTAGAGCTAGATCTCAAATTAAAAACTTTCTTAATTGTTTAACTCGAAACAACCTCTATGACTGTAAGCCAAATTCGGGATGGTTCATATGGTCTAAAGTTGAACCATCAACCCCAGTAATACATGAACGATTAGACCGTTTTATCGCTAATTCTGAATGGAAAGATCTCTATCCTTCTTATCGAATCACTACAGAATATGTTGCCAAATCTGATCATTGTTTCCTTTTTCTCGAACTAGACATTTCGTCTACCAAAATCAAAACACAACCTTCAAAGAATTTCAGATTCGAAAATTGCTGGTCTAATAATATTGATAATATCCGAACTATCAAAAGGGCCTGGGCCGACACCCCCGGTACAGCCATAAACAAAATTAAAGCGGTAGGTACTTACCTTGAAGAATGGCAAAATCAGCAACGCTTTAATTCAACCGGACGTATTAAGTTTCTCACTAAAAAAATAAACAAATTACTATACCGTCCCTTAACAGCCACTAATGAACAAGTTTACTTAAATTATAGAACGGAATTAAATAAACTTTTATCAGAGCAAGAAGTTTACTGGGCTCAACGATCTCGAACCCTTTTGTAACGCCCCGATTTTGGGCTCAGAAGTTTTGGGCGTTGACCGGTTCGGTCAAAGTGCTGATCGAATACATAAGAGTGAATTTAGGAAAGCCTAGTTCGGGTTGCATTAAAAATATGGAAAAATGTCCTAAAATCATCTTTTAATATATATAAGTGAACTGTGAAATCAATTTTGAAAAATGAGGTTTGGAAGGGTGACATTTTGGCTGGTGACCAAAATGTAATTTTTGAAAGTTGCGTGGCTGTTTTATAAAGGATTGAAACTTTGAATCTTTAAGGAGCTATTATTCCAAAAAGAGTTTCTCCAGATTTTTCTAAGATATTTTAAGGTTTTATTCTGATTTTAAAACATATGAAAGAGGAGGGAAAGTCATTTTGACTATTTTATAACTAACTTTCCATTTTCTTCCAATTTTCCTTTTCTCTCATTTTCTCTCAACCCAAACACATTTCTCCAGATTCTCTCCTCTGATTTTGTCACTCAAATCTCTCATTTCAATTCTCTTTGGATTCCTAATCATCTCATCAACCAAACCTCTCACTTTGCAAGTTGTTTCATCAAGCTTTTTGGTTCCAAAAAGGGAGAAACTCAAGTTTGGAGGTAAGAACGTCCTTCTCCTCTAAACTCTCAGTTCTTTACTGAAATTCCTAAGTTCTCAATCCTTGATTTGTGATTTGTTAATGACTTTTCAATTGAAATCTTGATTTTGGCTAAAATGCAAGATTTGCTTGATTTTGGTGGAATTTTCGTGTGATCTGTTTGGACAGTGTTTTGAGGTGTCAAATTGATGTTAAATGAATGCTAAATTGATTAGAAGTTGAGGTTTAATTAATGCAATCCCGGATAGGTTGAATTTCCTAAGTTTTGCTTGAGTTTTTGGTTGTTTTTGGAGTGCTTTTGGTGATCTGTTATACCTGGAGGTATAAGGACGTGTTTGTGATCATTTTGGATGTTAATTGATGTTAAAAAATGGTTAGAAGTGATGGATCTTGGCTGGGTTAAGTTTTGGAAGTGTTTGGAGGTGATTTCGGTTGTGTTTGGTAGCCGAAATGTTGGATTTGGGATGAGCAGCGAGTTGAGTCTTGTTGCTGGTTTTTTTAATGCATAATGATGCATTAATCCTTTGTTGTTGTGTGTTTGAAACAGGGGAGTTTGATCCATGAGCTTTAGAGGTGGTGCGGAAGGCTTCGGATGCTTGGAAGGCTTGTTGGTTAGCCTTGTTTTGTGTATCGGTGAGTGAAGTTGGGTTTTCAGCTTTTAAACCAAGGTTTGAAGGTTTTGGGAGCTTATTTTAAGTCTAAACAACTTTGCTAAGCTCATGAGTAAGTAAATGGATTTTCGCTCTTGAATTGTGTTGTGATTTGGCTTTTAAGCAATTGTGGAGGATGATTGAAATGCATGTGTTTTGCATGATTTAAAGTCTGTTTTGAAAGCATATTTTAGCATGGTTTAATGCTGGTTTTGAAAGCCATAAGTGAAGGATGCTCAAGGTAAGAGATCCTTGGTTTTATACATTGAAAATGTGGTTTTGATGCATGGTGTTGCATGTTGTTCAATGGCTTTGTGTAATGCTTTAAAACAGTGAATTAATGATGGTAAATGATGGTTTTTGCATTATGGTTATGCATGTGAATCATTGGACTAATGTGGTAAGTTGGTTATATTGGCAAGTGATGTAAGTGGTTCTTGGTTTCTTTGATCAGATATAGTTAGCCGGCTATAGGATTGGGTGCACCGTGAATAAAGTCGCCTTGGAGGTGGAGTGGTTAAGAGTGAACCGGTAAACTCCCTTCAAGTATCCTAACGAGATGGTTAAGGTCATAATGGAGGTGAATGCCCATTCGAGGACCTTGTTAAGCAAAGGTTATATGGTGGTTAAAAGTCCATATATGGGAACCTTGTGCTTGTTAAGATCACAATGGTGGTGAAAAGTCCATGTGTGGATCTTGTGTAGGGTGTCCCGGATCTCGTTAGTGATGTTATACAACTACCAATCGGTGAATGCAAAGGTTGTATGGTGGTTAAAAGTCCATACATGGGAACCTTGTGCATGTCAAGGTTGTATGGTGTTTAAAAGTCCATACATGGGAACCTTGGGAAAAGTTGAGGTTGTATGGTGTTTGAAAGTCCATACATGGGAACCTTGTGAAAAGTTGAGGTTGTATGGTGTTTGAAAGTCCATACATGGGAACCTCGGGAAAGCTAAGGTTGTATGGTGTTTAAAAGTCCATACATGGGAACCTTAGGATGGTGAGGTCGAATGGTGTTTAAAAGTCCATTTGGAGACCTTGGATTGGTAGTGTGTATGAAGCGTGGGGGACAACGCTTGTGATCCGCGTATCCGATTGGATGTTGAGTTGAAAAGTGGATGTGGTTGATCACTTGGAAGCCAATATAATGTTCTTGATTATAAAGAAGCATGAGATGCTTGAAAAGATGCATGGTTGTATGAAAAGTGTATAATGCTTGTGAATGCATGGTTGCTTGTTAAGTTGAACAAGTGTTGTTTGTTATTTGGTAAATGATGCAAGTGTGCATGAAATCTCTTTAATGCATTGGAGTCTTGATAAGGCTTGTTTTAAAAGGCATGTGATGATGATGTTGTGGTTCATATATTGCCTTGGTTTAATGCATGTGTTGGATTGATCGAGTAAATGGTTTTAAAGGGTTTCTTGCTTGGAATGGTTTTCAAGTATAATAAAGGTATGTTGTGAAATGGAAGTGTTTTCCAAGGTTGTGAATTTAACTTTGCATATGGTGTTTATGCATGGAATGGTTAAATGGATGATTTTGCGAATTATGCTTTGAAAAGGTTTTCTTAGCTTGCTAAGCTAAGGGTTGGTTTTCATGATTGAGCAATGCATGGTTTAAGCATGTTGTTGAAAAGGGGTTTTCAAACTTTGTTGGGTAAACAAATCGAGTTGCTTCTCAAAGAGGTTTTATGACTCGCTGCATTGATGGTGTTTTGGTTTTGAGCATTCCTCACTAAGCATTATGTGCTTACGCTACTTTTTGTCCATCAATGCAGATTCTTGAAGTTTGGACAGCGGGAAGCAAGGGATTCAAGGAGGACTCCATTTGAGATGTATGTCTCGGTGAATAGCTATAGTTAATAAAGGGTAGAATCTCTTGGGTTGATGTTTATGTGTTCGTATATGTTCGGACAAGGATGGTTTTACGTTGTTGTTAATGTTGTTGGATCATGTATTTGGCTAATATGAGATTGATTTGGAAGTTTATGCTTGAATGGTTTGCTTGTGTAGGAAGCATGCCTAAAGATTTGGGGCTTTTCATATATGTTGATATATTGTTGAATTGTTGATGCAAGTATGTCTCTTATATGTTGAATTGCATGTTGGTAAAGTTTGGTGGCTTTTGGGGCATGTTCGGATGGTCAATTGTGTGTTTGAGTGAGCAAAATGTTGCAATCTGTGCAGGGTGTTTCGGAACAGTTGACACCGTTTCGGAACGGGTGCCCTGCATAAACCCAGGCGTCCGAAACGGGTGACACCGTTTCGAAACGGATTGGTCACTGCCAGCCCGCGTTTCGGTACGCGTGGCGGAACGGCCCCCTGTTTCGAAACGGGCTCCCCCTGTTTCGGAACAGCCGACCGTTGGGGGCTGACATTGGCAGTTAAATGTTTTGAAATGTTTGCATTTTGGTCCTGAAACTTGTTTGTGCAATTGTAGGGGTTTGGGATGCCCGTTTGAGCTGAAATTTGGCAGAGAAGCATGAAACATGATTAATTTTAAGTTGGTAACTTGAAATCTGGTTAAGTCCTTAAAGTTTTCAGAATTTACAATTTGGTCCCTAAAGTTGTAAATTGTTCAATTGGGTCCCTGTTTGATCTCTGATGTTTATGATCTGTGAGTATGCTGCTTGTATGATCATATCTAAGGTTAACGTACATCTAGACAAGATTAAAAAGAAAAAAAGGGTCGTTAATCAAGGTTGACTTTTGGGTTGACTTTGGTTTTCCCCGTGTGACCTTCTTAATTCGGGTCAACCGTCTAGGCCGGGTTAAGGGGGTTACATTTGGTGGTATCAGAGCTGTGTTGCGAATGTTTGGGGAAAACGGTAAGTTGTTGTGATGAGTGTTTGTTGTTTACCTTGTTGTGTGGTTGAAAGTTGGTTGAAACACGTGTTTCTGAGCAAGTTATTGATGTTTTCAAGCATGCTTTGTGGTTATGAATCTTGGTTGAGCTTATGTGGATATATGCTGATGTTGTGAGCTAGTTTAATGCATGATGAAAGTGCTATGAGTATGTTATGTTGTTAATATGCTGTTGCAAGTGGATGCTGTTTGGTGTAAGCATGATCAAAGTATGTTGTTTGATATGCTTGATGTTGTGATATCCATGTTTGTGTTGACTGTTATGTCATGTAAAGGGGAGGATTCGAGATACCCATTGCCTTATTAATATAGCTATTGTGTTATTTTGGAGTTGGAGTTTGAATCCTTGCTTAATGCTGGTCTAACTGGTTTGTTTGTTTTGTTGTGAATGTTTGTTGTTGTTAGTAGTATGGCAAAGTCGATGAAAGAATGGCAGTTGGGTGAGATGGTTGCTGCCTTGGGGCAAGTTGTTAAGGCATGGAATTCACCCTTTTGTAGAGGTGTTTTGTCTCAGTCTTCTGTGCCTGGAGTTGAGGTGGTAAGGCAAGGGAAAGAAGCTGGTTCTGTGGTGAAGAGTTCATCACCTGTTGTTCAGGAGGTGTTGGGAACATCTCAGGCTGTGGTAAAAGTAAAGTCAGTGGATGTGCTGGCTGTGGGATGTGTGGGTTTGCCGAAGCAGCGTTTGTTGGATTTGGGTGCTGTGGAATATCATGGTTCGACACCTGAGGCATTTGAGGCCTGGTTGGCCAGTGTGGTTCTGATTCTGGATCAGGAAGGTTGTGATTATGCTTGTAAGCTAGGAAGTGTTGTCTCTTTGATGTTGGAGGATGCATGTATCTGGTGGACATCTGTGGCGGTGGCGTCACATATCCATGATATTGACTGGGATTTCTTTGTGTCTGCCTTTTATGAAAGGTATCTTGGAGAGAAGTTTCCAAGGGTTAAGCAATGTGAAGGTAGTGTTGTTGTAGAGCAAGTGTTGCTTGAGCAAGGAGTGGAAGCTCAGCTATCTGTGTGTGATCGCTGTGGAAGGCGCCATGTTGGAGGTTGTTGGGGCGCAGGTGCTTGCTGGAACTGTGGTTCTAAAGTGCATGTTAAGTGTGATTGTCCTCTTGGGGTGAAGTCAGCTTCAGTGGTAGCCAAAGGGTCTCTGAAAGGTCGTGGGTACGGCCGAGGCAAGGTTCAGAGGTGGCAAAAAGAGCAGAAGGATGTGAAGAGTTTGGAAAATGAGAATTGCTGGAAATGTGGGTCTGCTGGTCATATGAGGCGTGATTGTTTGATGTTGGCTCGGAACAGCCAATGTTCTTTACCGCAAGGAGTTGATGGTGATCTTAGTGTGTTAGCTGGTGCTACAGCGGTGCGGTAGGAGGATGATGGTTCCGCGAGGAAGAGAGCTCGTCTGATGAAGCTTCAGGGTGGTGATGTGTTTCCAGGTATCCTTGTTAAGTAATCTTTGCTCTAGTTACCTTAGTTTAGTTTCTGTTGGTTTTCCTTGCGTGGTAAGTTTAGTCTTGTTGCTAGCATGTTGGGGTAATAGTTGTAGTTTGGAAACATCTTGGGTGTGAAGAAGGATTTAGTGAGTATCTGGTGGTTAATGGTTGTTGGTATGATGGAGTTAGATAAGTTAGAAGTGTGGTAGGAGGTTGTTTTTAGACGGATTCTGAGGATGTTATTGGAGGGTGTGAACTGGCATACATGCACAGTTAAAATCATTGTTATATGCTATATTATATATATGTGCTGGTCCATGCATACATGTGGCATGACATTAGAGGTTTTGCATACATGTACATCAGGCATTGATAGGGCATGTTGGTGATCATGCATACGATGTTCACACTCGCTAATAACTAATCGAATCTGTTAGTGTGGTGGTTGGGTTAGGTTGGATGATGGGTTTTTTTTAGAGGTTGTTTTGGTGCTGAGTGAGAGTTAGAAGTAATATTAAGTTAGTTGCTAGTAATAGTGAGGATGGTATAGCATGTTGGTAGAAGGATAGTGTTTGATGCTTAAAGAGTTTAGTGCTTGGGTGGTGAGGAGTACCGATTGAAGTAGAATCGGTTAAGTGGTTTGTATAGCTAAAAGGAAGTGGTTGTTCCTTGGTGCTAAGTGATGTTGCAGTTTAGTGGTTGTGTTTCCAAGTGCTGAGGTAGCTTAGCATTTAAGTTGTTGTGGAAGGGTTGTGTTGGTAAGTGTTGGTTCTTAGCAACCTTTGAGGAGTTGAGGAGTTGTTGTGTGTGTTTTGGTTAAGCGATGTTCTGGTAAGACAGGAGTTGTGGTCAAAGCTTGTGGTGGCAATGAAGGGTCGAAGGCCATTGTTGGTTGTTTGGGTTCTTGTGAGAAGTGGTTGGCTAGTTGCGAGTCTGTGAACTTCTTTTGTAGTCAGCTGGTGGTGTGTGAAACGGCTGGCGGAGTCGAGTTGGGGTTGTGATGTAAATTTTGGATTGTGGGTAAGTAGTCCTGGTGAGTCGTTATGGTAATGATAGCGGCAGATGTGAAGGAATGTCAGCTTTTGTTGAGGAGTCCGAGTAAACAGTTGATGCTTAAGAATTTTTGCTTGTTGGGAAGATCCTTGGAAGAGGTTTGAGAGTTGCAAGAGTTTTGGAAACAGAGAATTTGCATAGTGGCTGAATTAGATTGGTTGGTGTCACTGTGTAAACAAGCCTTGGGAGTTGTGTGTGTACAGTGATGTGTGCTGTAAAAGTTGAGGTTCTTCAGGTTGAAGTTTGGGCTGTGTACGGTCTGGAAATGTGAAAGGTTATGTTGTGGCTATCTTTGAGTGTTCTGGATTTTTGTGAACAGTATGTGGTGGTGTTGAGTTTGGTGGAGTTTTTGTGTTCAGTGGTGGTTGAGGCTTTTGTGTTGCCTTGTGTGTTGCTTTGAGAAGGTTGTGTTTCTCTTTTCACCAGTTGAAATTTCGAGGACGAAATTTCCTAAGGGGGGAGAGTTGTAACGCCCCGGTTTTTGGCTCAGAAGTTTTGGGCGTTGACCGGTTCGGTTAAAGTGCTGATCGAATACATAAGAGTGAATTTAGGAAAGCCTAGTTCGGGTTGCATTAAAAATATGGAAAAATGTCCTAAAATCATCTTTTAATATATATATAAGTGAACTGTGAAATCAATTTTGAAAAATGAGGTTTGGAAGGGTGACATTTTGGCTGGTGACCAAAATGTAATTTTTGAAAGTTGCGTGGCTGTTTTATAAAGGATTGAAACTTTGAATCTTTAAGGAGCTATTATTCCAAAAAGAGTTTCTCCAGATTTTTCTAAGATATTTTAAGGTTTTATTCTGATTTTAAAACATATGAAAGAGGAGGGAAAGTCATTTTGACTATTTTATAACTAACTTTCCATTTTCTTCCAATTTTCCTTTTCTCTCATTTTCTCTCAACCCAAACACATTTCTCCAGATTTTCTCCTCTGATTTTGTCACTCAAATCTCTCATTTCAATTCTCTTTGGATTCCTAATCATCTCATCAACCAAACCTCTCACTTTGCAAGTTGTTTCATCAAGCTTTTTGGTTCCAAAAAGGGAGAAACTCAAGTTTGGAGGTAAGAACGTCCTTCTCCTCTAAACTCTCAGTTCTTTACTGAAATTCCTAAGTTCTCAATCCTTGATTTGTGATTTGTTAATGACTTTTCAATTGAAATCTTGATTTTGGCTAAAATGCAAGATTTGCTTGATTTTGGTGGAATTTTCGTGTGATCTGTTTGGACAATGTTTTGAGGTGTCAAATTGATGTTAAATGAATGCTAAATTGATTAGAAGTTGAGGTTTAATTAATGCAATCCCGGATAGGTTGAATTTCCTAAGTTTTGCTTGAGTTTTTGGTTGTTTTTGGAGTGCTTTTGGTGATCTGTTATACCTGGAGGTATAAGGACGTGTTTGTGATCATTTTGGATGTTAATTGATGTTTAAAAATGGTTAGAAGTGATGGATCTTGGCTGGGTTAAGTTTTGGAAGTGTTTGGAGATGATTTCGGTTGTGTTTGGTAGCCGAAATGTTGGATTTGGGATGAGCAGCGAGTTGAGTCTTGTTGCTGGTGTTTTTAATGCATAATGATGCATTAATCCTCTGTTGTTGTGTGTTTGAAACAGGGGAGTTTGATCCGTGAGCTTTAGAGGTGGTGCGGAAGGCTTCGGATGCTTGGAAGGCTTGTTGGTTAGCCTTGTTTTGTGTATCGGTGAGTGAAGTTGGGTTTTCAGCTTTTAAACCAAGGTTTGAAGGTTTTGGGAGCTTAGTTTAAGTCTAAACAACTTTGCTAAGCTCATGAGTAAGTAAATGGATTTTCGCTCTTGAATTGTGTTGTGATTTGGCTTTTAAGCAATTGTGGAGGATGATTGAAATGCATGTGTTTTGCATGATTTAAAGTCTGTTTTGAAAGCATATTTTAGCATGGTTTAATGTTGGTTTTGAAAGCCATAAGTGAAGGATGCTCAAGGTAAGAGATCCTTGGTTTTATACATTGAAAATGTGGTTTTGATACATGGTGTTGCATGTTGTTCAATGGCTTTGTATAATGCTTTAAAACAGTGAATTAATGATGGTAAATGATGGTTTTTGCATTATGGTTATGCATTTGAATCATTGGACTAATGTGGTAAGTTGGTTATATTGGCAAGTGATGTAAGTGGTTCTTGGTTTCTTTGATCGGATATAGTTAGCCGGCTATAGGATTGGGTGCACCGTGAATAAAGTCGCCTTGGAGGTGGAGTGGTTAAGAGTGAACCGGTAAACTCCCTTCAAGTATCCTAACGAGATGGTTAAGGTCATAATGGAGGTGAATGCCCATTCGAGGACCTTGGTTAAGCAAAGGTTATATGGTGGTTAAAAGTCCATATATGGGAACCTTGTGCTTGTTAAGATCACAATGGTGGTGAAAAGTCCATGTGTGGATCTTGTGTAGGGTGTCCCGGATCTTGTTAGTGATGTTATACAACTACCAATCGGTGAATGCAAAGGTTGTATGGTGGTTAAAAGTCCATACATGGGAACCTTGTGCATGTCAAGGTTGTATGGTGTTTAAAAGTCCATACATGGGAACCTTGGGAAAAGTTGAGGTTGTATGGTGTTTGAAAGTCCATACATTGAACCTTGTGAAAAGTTGAGGTTGTATGGTGTTTGAAAGTCCATACATGGGAACCTCGGGAAAGCTAAGGTTGTATGGTGTTTAAAAGTCCATACATGGGAACCTTAGGATGGTGAGGTCGAATGGTGTTTAAAAGTCCATTTGGAGACCTTGGATTGGTAGTGTGTATGAAGCGTGGGGGACAACGCTTGTGATCCGCGTATCCGATTGGATGTTGAGTTGAAAAGTGGATGTGGTTGATCACTTGGAAGCCAATATAATGTTCTTGATTATAAAGAAGCATGAGATGCTTGAAAAGATGCATGGTTGCATGAAAAGTGTATAATGCTTGTGAATGCATGGTTGCTTGTTAAGTTGAACAAGTGTTGTTTGTTATTTGGTAAATGATGCAAGTGTGCATGAAATCTCTTTAATGCATTGGAGTCTTGATAAGGCTTGTTTTAAAAGGCATGTGATGATGATGTTGTGGTTCATATATTGCCTTGGTTTAATGCATGTGTTGGATTGAACGAGTAAATGGTTTTAAAGGGTTTCTTGCTTGGAATGGTTTTCAAGTATAATAAAGGTATGTTGTGAAATGGAAGTGTTTTCCAAGGTTGTGAATTTAACTTTGCATATGGTGTTTATGCATGGAATGGTTAAATGGATGATTTTGCGAATTATGCTTTGAAAAGGTTTTCTTAGCTTGCTAAGCTAAGGGTTGGTTTTCATGATTGAGCAATGCATGGTTTAAGCATGTTGTTGAAAAGGGGTTTTCAAACTTTGTTGGGTAAACAAATCGAGTTGCTTCTCAAAGAGGTTTTATGACTCGCTGCATTGATGGTGTTTTGGTTTTGAGCATTCCTCACTAAGCATTATGTGCTTACGCTCCTTTTTGTCCATCAATGCAGATTCTTGAAGTTTGGACAGCGGGAAGCAAGGGATTCAAGGAGGACTCCATTTGAGATGTATGTCTCGGTGAATAGCTATAGTTAATAAAGGCAATGGGGTAGAATCTCTTGGGTTGATGTTTATGTGTTCGTATATGTTCGGACAAGGATGGTTTTACGTTGTTGTTAATGTTGTTGGATCATGTATTTGGCTAATATGAGATTGATTTGGAAGTTTATGCTTGAATGGTTTGCTTGTGTAGGAAGCATGCCTAAAGATTTGGGGCTTTTCATATATGTTGATATATTGTTGAATTGTTGATGCAAGTATGTCTCTTATATGTTGAATTGCATGTTGGTAAAGTTTGGTGGCTTTTGGTGCATGTTCGGATGGTCAATTGTGTGTTTGAGTGAGCAAAATGCTGCAATCTGTGCAGGGTGTTTCGGAACAGTTGACACCGTTTCGGAACGGGTGCCCTGCATAAACCCAGGCGTCCGAAACGGGTGACACCGTTCCGAAACGGATTGGTCACTGCCAGCCCGCGTTTCGGTACGCGTTGCGGAACGACCCCGTGTTTCGAAACGGGCTCCCCCTGTTTCGGAACAGCCGACCGTTGGGGGCTGACATTGGCAGTTAAATGTTTTGAAATGTTTGCATTTTGGTCCTGAAACTTGTTAGTGCAATTGTAGGGGTTTGGGATGCCCGTTTGAGCTGAAATTTGGCAGAGAAGCATGAAACATGATTAATTTTAAGTTGGTAACTTGAAATCTGGTTAAGTCCTTAAAGTTTTCAGAATTTACAATTTGGTCCCTAAAGTTGTAAATTGTTCAATTGGGTCCCTGTTTGATCTCTGATGTTTATGATCTGTGAGTATGCTGCTTGTATGATCATATCTAAGGTTAACGTGCATCTAGACAAGATTAAAAAGAGAAAAAAAGGGTCGTTAATCAAGGTTGACTTTCGGGTTGACTTTGGTTTTCCCCGTGTGACCTTCTTAATTCGGGTCAACCGTCTAGGCCAGGTTAAGGGGGTTACACCTTTGGCTCTCCCAAGGGGACAAAAATACCAAGTTCTTCCATGCCCGCGCTTCTACTAGGAACAAGAAAAATTCAATCATAGGCCTTTACGATGCCAACTCCAATTGGTGCACTTCTGTATCGGACATTATGAATATCGCTTCAGATTACTTCCGAAACTTGTTCACAACTTCTAACCCACAAATCTCGAACATCATTCTGGACAAAATTCACCCTTCCATTAATTCTTCAATGAATGAAAACCTTATAAAGGCATTCACTAGAGAGGAAATTATTCATGCTTTCAAAGATATTGACCCTAGGAAAGCTCCTGGTTTCGATGGTCTACCCAGTAGCTTTTTTAGAAAACACTGGGATACAGTGGGAGACGATGTTATTAATCTTTGTATTAACCTTTTAAATGGAAATGCCGATATGGCCTCAGTCAACAAAACTATATTGGTACTAATTCCCAAAGTACAGGACCCAACCTCCATGAAACAACTCAGACCAATTAGCCTCTGTACTGTCCTTTATAAAATAGTTGCCAAAACAATAGTCAATAGAATGAAACAGGCTATACCTCTATGCATTAGCCCTAATCAAGCAGCCTTTGTTCAGGGACGCAATATATCTGACAACATCCTTATTGCTCATGAAATTATCCACAATATTAACTCAGGAGCTACCAAATCCTCTCAAGGAGCTGCACTCAAACTAGACATGGAGAAAGCATTCGATAGAGTAGAATGGTCTTTTCTCGCTAATGTAATGGAACGCATGGGCTTTGCATCCGAATGGATCGAGCTTATAATGCGTTGCATTACTACAGTATCTTTCTCAGTTAAAATTAATAACTCGTTCTCACCCACCTTTCAACGTCAACGTGGTCTTCGTCAGGGGGATCCTCTATCACCTTTTCTTTTTCTGTTCTGTACTCAAGGCCTCTCAGCTTACTTAGTTGCCGCTCAACAAACTAATATACTCCCAGGTCTAGGCGCAAGTAAACTTGGGCCCAAAGTTAACCACCTGCTTTTTGCTGACGATTGTATGGTATTTATTAAAACTAATCGTTCTGAAGCGTCCCTTCTGAAAAATGCTCTTCAAATTTACGCTAATGCTTCCGGTCAAGCAGTCAATTTCGAGAAATCAACAATTTTCTATAATCCGCGTACGCCAAATGCAACAAGAAATGCAATTAACAGCCTTTTACAAGTACGCGAGTTCACTAACCCTGGTGTTTACCTAGGCATCCCGCTCCTTATTGGGAAAAATAAAACTGAATCACTAGGTTTTGTACGTGATAAAGTACATGATCGTCTCTCTAGCTGGGACAAACATCTCCTATCCTTTAGTGGTCGAGAGATTTTCATCAAAGTTGTCTTACAATCTCTCCCACAATATGTTATGTCTTGCTATCTTCTACCACTTAATATCATCGACGACATGACTACATCAATCCGCTAATACTGGTGGACTGGTAAATCCAACAAAAAAGGCTGGCATATGTTACCTTGGAATCGCATATGTTTACCCAAATCTGCTGGCGGCATGGGTTTTAAGGACCTACACGACTTCAATATCGCTCTCTTGGGAAAGCAAATTTGGAAACTCATCTGTGAACCAGATTCCTTATTAGGACAAATATATCGATCTAAATATTTTCCTTCAGGCGACATCCTGGATGCACCGAAACCAAATAGGGGCTCCTTTGCTTGGCAAGGTATATATAACGCTCTTCAGCGTCTTTTCCCTGGCTTTCTTCACCGCCCTGGTATAAACAGTAATATTAGAATACACAAAGATATATGGGGAGGGTCTTCCCCGATTGAACTTACTGGGGATTACGAAATCTCTGATGAATTTCACATTCGATGCCGTGATTTTATGATCCGTAACAAAACTTCCTGGGATACAGGTAAGTTAAACAATTATTTCAATCCAATTGATGCTGATGCCATTCTCCGTATTCCCATCATAAATGATCAACGGGATTCAATTCTATGGTCTCCCAACGACTCGGGTATCTACTCAGTCCGTTCTGGATATATTTTCTTACAACGCTCAATAACCCAACCTTAGCCACCAACTCGTTTTTGGAAGTTTTTATCCAAAATCAAAGCTTTACCCAAAGTTAAAATTTTTGGCTGGTGAATGGCATCTGATGCTCTACCAGTTGGTTCTAAAATGCAAGCTTTATCCCCTAGCTCGGGGCTTTGCTCTATCTGTGGTAACTAGCCGGAATCGATTCTTCATGCGCTTCGTGACTGCCCTGGGGCATCTGAAGCCCTCCAAATTAGTGGTATACCTATCTCTCTCTATAAGAGTATAGCTCCTACACCCTTACAATGGCTAGAGGAAGCAGCCTCCACAATTTCCCCTGATAAATTTGGCCTCTTCCTTACCGTTTTATGGAATATTTGGAACAGACGAAATGATTGGGTTCACAACCACCATCTACAACCTCCATGGCTAATTGCTGTCAACTCAATTAGCTTACATGATGAATTCTGCAAATCTTCTCTTTCATCTGACCCACCTCCATCTAAATTTTCTAATCCATCTCGTACTCCTCCACCCAATCACATCAAAATTAATGTGGATGGAGCCTTTAACCCTTCAACTCCTGCAGCAGCCGTAGGCGTTGTTGCTCGTGATCCCGCAGGAGCAATCGTGGGTGGTCTTGCTTTCCCTCTTGGTAGCCGTCAGGACGCTATCACCAGTGAGGGGGAAAGCATCCTTGCTGGTCTCACCTTTGCCTGATCTCAAGGTTGGAGTCGTATCTTGATCGAAACTGATTGCGCCTCTCTCGCGAATAGGATCAACAATCCTGCTCAGGACCTTTCTACTATGGGACCAACTATTCTTCAGATACAAGCTGCTCTTCATGACTTTGACTTTACTGCCATTTCCTTTGTACGCCGTGAGGCAAATGTTATAGCCCATACTTTGGCTTCTTTTTCTCTAAATTCGATGACCTCTATGTCATTTGAATCAGATATCCCTCATTGTATTCAACATCTTGTAACAAATATTAATTGATTAATAATATTTGGGCACTCTTTTCCCCTTTTTAGGGTCCTCTAGCTCTGCTTGAAGGACAGTAGTAGGGGTTTTTAATGAGGCCTTTTTCTTCAAAAAAAAAATTCCAACGGGCCCATTGAAAGCCCATTTAGACCAGCTCCTCTAAAACCTCTACAAAAAGGACCGCAAAAATGTTTTATTCAAATATTAGGAGTTCAAATAACTGATTAGGAGCTTTTCAACACAATTACATTGCAAAACCTCAATTTCTATACTTTTTACTTAGATAAATTCCAACGGGTCCATTGAAAGGCCCATTTAGACCTGCTCGTCCGAAACCTCTACAAAAAGGACAGCAAAACAAGTTTTAATCAAATTTTAGGAGTTCAAATAATTGATTATGAGCTTTTCAACACAAATATATTACAAAAACTCAATTTCTGTACTTTTTACTCAGTTAAAATTCCAACGGGTCCATTGTAAGGCCCATTTCGACCCGCACGTCCGAAACCTCTACATTAAGGACTGCAAAAAAAAGTTTTAATCAAATTTTAGGAGTTTATGTAATAGATTAGGAGCTTTTCAACACAATTATATTGCAAAACCTCAATTTTTATACTTTTTACTCAGTTAAAATTCTAACGGGTGCATTGAAAGGCCCATTTAGACCTGCTCGTCCGAAACCTCGACAAAAAGGACCGCAAAATAGTTTTAATCAAATTTTAGGAGTTGAAATAATAGATTAGGAACTTTTCAACACAATTATATTGAAAAATGATACATGCATGGGAGGGCTAAAGCAATGCATATTGGACAAGAAGCTGAATCTGTTTGTGAAGTTTGGAAAGTCAGCCAACTTGCAAGGACTTTTCGTATGGGATCCAGGCATTTCTGGGAAGAGTTGTCTTCTAACAAAATTACCGCCATTCAGTTACCTTTCCAACGCATCTTGAAACGCATCAATCGGACATCGGGAACTCAAGATACGTCCATTTTACTGAAGACTGCGCATGCAGAAAACTGGATACGGGATTATTACGGGATTTTGTAAAATTCAGCCCAAAAGCTATTATATAAGGCTTTTGGACGAATTAGACTTAGCCCAACTTAATTATTAACATTTAAATTATGTTTTTAGGGTTTTATATACTTTAGGAACCAGCCACCCTTCTCCCAAGCAACTCTTACCAACTTATCACCTGCACTTATCAGCTTATCACTTGCAGCCCAAGAACAAGGAGTTTAAAGGCTGTTTTTCTTTTATTTTTTTAATTAAATTAGGGTTTCCTTGTTTTAGTTGAAGTTAGATTACTTTGGCTATCCTTCACCTATAAAAGGATGAAGCCTACACCATTGTAATTCAGATTATTGAGATTTTCTTGGATTAATAAAATATTTAGTGAGTTTATTTTTGCAAGTGCTGATTACTTGTGCCTTCGAAGTCTTCTTCAACATAAGTCCGACGAGTTCTTGTGAGGGAGATCATCTTCACACTCCTGCTTGCCTAGGTAATCGCGTCTAGGAGGGTGGGTTAGAGCTGCTTGAGGTTGCTTGCTTAGGTAATTGCGTCTAAGAGGGTGCCGAGGACAAAACCATCACAAATCCATCAAGCCATCTCCATCTTCAACTTCATGCCATCTCCATAGCCATAAACAAAGCTGAATTTTCAGATTTGTTTTATCTACCTCTCCAGCAATCTTTTTCAATCTTTTTGTTTTAATTCTTATTATTCATCCCCTAATCTTCTTTCTTATCTTTGTTTCTTTGATTTTCCAGCCTTGAATCTGAATTTTTCAAGAAAAGCGCTTCTCTTTTCTCTTGAATTTTCAGATCTGCTCCTAATCTTCTTGATTGAGTCTAGAGCCCCTAGTTCTTGCAACAACTTGATTGAAGGCTTCCAAATCCAAGTTTGCGCTACTCTATCAAAAAACCTCAATTTTATAGTTTTTACTCAGTTAAAATTCCAACGGGTCCATTGAAAGGCCTATTTCGACCCGCTCGTCTGAAACCTCTACAAAAATGTTTTATTCAAATATTAGGAGTTCAAATAACTGATTAGGAGCTTTTCAACACAATTATATTGCAAAACCTCAATTTTTATACTTTTTACTCAGATAAATTCCAACGGGTCCATTGAAAGGCCCATTTAGACCTGCTCGTCCGAAACCTCTGCAAAAAGAACCGCAAAACAAGTTTTAATCAAATTTTAGGAGTTCAAATAATTGATTAGGAGCTTTTCAACACAAATATATTGCAAAAACTCAATTTCTTTAGTTTTTACTCAGTTAAAATTCCAACGGGTCTATTGTAAGGCCCATTTCGACCCGCTCGTCCTAAACCTCTACATTAAGGACTGCAAAAAAAAGTTTTAATCAAATTTTAGGAGTTTATGTAATAGATTAGGAGATTTTCAACACAATTATATTGCAAAACCTCAATTTCTATACTTTTTACTCAGTTAAAATTCTAACGGGTGCATGGAAAGGCCCATTTAGACCTGCTCGTTCGAAACCTCGACAAAAAGGACCGCAAAATAGTTTTAATCAAATTTTAGGAGTTCAAATAATTTATTAGGAACTATTCAACACAATTATATTGAAAAACCTCAATTTTATACTTTTTACTCAGTTAAAATTCCAACGGGTCCATTGAAAGGCCTATTTTGACCCGCTCGTCCGAAACCTCTACAAAAATGTTTTATTCAAATATTAGGAGTTCAAATAACTGATTAGGAGCTTTTCAACACAATTATATTGCAAAACCTCAATTTCTATACTTTTTACTCAGTTAAAATTCTAACGGGTGCATTGAAAGGCCCATTTAGACCTGCTCGTCCGAAACCTCGACAAAAAGGACCGCAAAATAGTTTTAATCAAATTTTAGGAGTTGAAATAATTGATTAGGAACTTTTCAACACAATTATATTGAAAAACCTCAATTTTATACTTTTTACTCAGTTAAAATTCCAACGGGTCCATTGAAAGGCATATTTCGACTCGCTCGTCTGAAACCTCTACAAAAATGTTTTATTCAAATATTAGGAGTTCAAATAACTGATTAGGAGCTTTTCAACACAATTATATTGCAAAACCTCAATTTCTATACTTTTTACTCAGTTAAAATTCTAACGGGTGCATTGAAAGGCCCATTTAGACCTGCTCGTCCGAAACCTCGACAAAAAGGACCGCAAAATAGTTTCAATCAAATTTTAGGAGTTGAAATAATTGATTAAGAACTTTTCAACACAATTATATTGAAAAACCTCAATTTTATACTTTTTACTCAGTTAAAATTCCAACAGGTCCATTGAAAGGCCTATTTCGACCCGCTCGTCCGAAACCTCTACAAAAATGTTTTATTCAAATATTAGGAGTTCAAATAACTGATTAGGAGCTTTTCAACACAATTATATTGCAAAACCTCAATTTCTATACTTTTTACTCAGATAAATTCCAACGGGTCCATTGAAAGGCCCATTTAGACCTGCTCGTCCGAAACCTCTACAAAAAGGACCACAAAACAAGTTTTAATCAAATTTTAGGAGTTCAAATAATTGATTAGGAGCTTTTCAGCACAAATATATAGCAAAAACTTAATTTCTGTACTTTTTACTCAGTTAAAATTCCAACGGGTCTATTGTAAGGCCCATTTCGACCCGCTCGTCCGAAACCTGTACATTAAGGACTGCAAAAAAAAGTTTTAATCAAATTTTAGGAGTTTATGTAATAGATTAGGAGATTTTCAACACAATTATATTGAAAAACCTCAATTTCTATACTTTTTACTCAGTTAAAATTCTAACGGGTGCATTGAAAGGCCCATTTAGACCTGCTCGTTCGAAACCTCGACAAAAAGGACCGCAAAATAGTTTTAATCAAATTTTAGGAGTTCAAATAATTGATTAGGAACTATTCAACACAATTATATTGACAAACCTCAATTTTATACTTTTTAATCAGTTAAAATTCCAACGGGTCCATTGAAAGGCCTATTTTGACCCGCTCGTCCGAAGCCTCTACAAAAATGTTTTATTCAAATATTAGGAGTTCAAATAACTGATTAGGAGCTTTTCAACACAATTATATTGCAAAACCTCAATTTCTATACTTTTTACTCAGTTAAAATTCTAGCGGGTGCATTGAAAGGCCCATTTAGACCTGCTCGTCCGAAACCTCGACAAAAAGGACCGCAAAATAGTTTTAATCAAATTTTAGGAGTTGAAATAATTGATTAGGAACTTTTCAACACAATTATATTGAAAAACCTCAATTTTATACTTTTTACTCAGTTAAAATTCCAACGGGTCCATTGAAAGGCATATTTCGACTCGCTCGTCTGAAACCTCTACAAAAATGTTTTATTCAAATATTAGGAGTTCAAATAACTGATTAGGAGCTTTTCAACACAATTATATTGCAAAACCTCAATTTCTATACTTTTTACTCAGATAAATTCCAACGGGTCCATTGAAAGGCCCATTTAGACCTGCTCGTCCGAAACCTCTACAAAAAGGACCGCAAAACAAGTTTTAATCAAATTTTAGGAGTTCAAATAATTGATTAGGAGCTTTTCAGCACAAATATATTGCAAAAACTCAATTTCTGTACTTTTTACTCAGTTAAAATTCCAACGGGTCTATTGTAAGGCCCATTTCGACCCGCTCGTCCGAAACCTCTACATTAAGGACTGCAAAAAAAAGTTTTAATCAAATTTTAGGAGTTTATGTAATAGATTAGGAGATTTTCAACACAATTATATTGCAAAACCTCAATTTCTATACTTTTTACTCAGTTAAAATTCTAACGGGTGCATTGAAAGGCCCATTTAGACCTGCTCGTTCGAAACCTCGACAAAAAGGACCGCAAAATAGTTTTAATCAAATTTTAGGAGTTCAAATAATTGATTAGGAACTATTCAACACAATTATATTGACAAACCTCAATTTTATACTTTTTAATCAGTTAAAATTCCAACGGGTCCATTGAAAGGCCTATTTTGACCCGCTCGTCCGAAGCCTCTACAAAAATGTTTTATTCAAATATTAGGAGTTCAAATAACTGATTAGGAGCTTTTCAACACAATTATATTGCAAAACCTCAATTTCTATACTTTTTACTCTGTTAAAATTCTAGCGGGTCCATTGAAAGGCCCATTTAGACCTGCTCGTCCGAAACCTCTACAAAAAGGACCGCAAAACAAGTTTTAATCAAATTTTAGGAGTTCAAATAATTGATTAGGAGCTTTTCAGCACAAATATATTGCAAAAACTCAATTTCTGTACTTTTTACTCAGTTAAAATTCCAACGGGTCTATTGTAAGGCCCATTTCGACCCGCTCGTCCGAAACCTCTACATTAAGGACTGCAAAAAAAAGTTTTAATCAAATTTTAGGAGTTTATGTAATAGATTAGGAGATTTTCAACACAATTATATTGCAAAACCTCAATTTCTATACTTTTTACTCAGTTAAAATTCTAACGGGTGCATTGAAAGGCCCATTTAGACCTGCTCGTTCGAAACCTCGACAAAAAGGACCGCAAAATAGTTTTAATCAAATTTTAGGAGTTCAAATAATTGATTAGGAACTATTCAACACAATTATATTGACAAACCTCAATTTTATACTTTTTAATCAGTTAAAATTCCAACGGGTCCATTGAAAGGCCTATTTTGACCCGCTCGTCCGAAGCCTCTACAAAAATGTTTTATTCAAATATTAGGAGTTCAAATAACTGATTAGGAGCTTTTCAACACAATTATATTGCAAAACCTCAATTTCTATACTTTTTACTCAGTTAAAATTCTAACGGGTGCATTGAAAGGCCCATTTAGACCTGCTCGTCCGAAACCTCGACAAAAAGGACCGCAAAATAGTTTCAATCAAATTTTAGGAGTTGAAATAATTGATTAGGAACTATTCAACACAATTATATTGAAAAACCTCAATTTTATACTTTTTACTCAGTTAAAATTCCAACAGGTCCATTGAAAGGCCTATTTCGACCCGCTCGTCCGAAACCTCTACAAAAATGTTTTATTCAAATATTAGGAGTTCAAATAACTGATTAGGAGATTTTCAACACAATTATATTGCAAAACCTCAATTTCTATACTTTTTACTCAGATAAATTCCAACGGGTCCATTGAAAGGCCCATTTAGACCTGCTCGTCCGAAACCTCTACAAAAAGGACCACAAAACAAGTTTTAATCAAATTTTAGGAGTTCAAATAATTGATTAGGAGCTTTTCAGCACAAATATATAGCAAAAACTTAATTTCTGTACTTTTTACTCAGTTAAAATTCCAACGGGTCTATTGTAAGGCCCATTTCGACCCGCTCGTCCGAAACCTGTACATTAAGGACTGCAAAAAAAAAGTTTTAATCAAATTTTAGGAGTTTATGTAATAGATTAGGAGCTTTTCAACACAATTATATTGCAAAACCTCAATTTCTATACTTTTTACTCAGTTAAAATTCTAACGGGTGCATTGAAAGGCCCATTTAGACCTGCTCGTTCGAAACCTCGACAAAAAGGACCGCAAAATAGTTTTAATCAAATTTTAGGAGTTCAAATAATTGATTAGGAACTATTCAACACAATTATATTGACAAACCTCAATTTTATACTTTTTAATCAGTTAAAATTCCAACGGGTCCATTGAAAGGCCTATTTTGACCCGCTCGTCCGAAGCCTCTACAAAAATGTTTTATTCAAATATTAGGAGTTCAAATAACTGATTAGGAGCTTTTCAACACAATTATATTGCAAAACCTCAATTTCTATACTTTTTACTCAGTTAAAATTCTAACGGGTGCATTGAAAGGCCCATTTAGACCTGCTCGTCCGAAACCTCGACAAAAAGGACCGCAAAATAGTTTTAATCAAATTTTAGGAGTTGAAATAATTGATTAGGAACTTTTCAACACAATTATATTGAAAAACCTCAATTTTATACTTTTTACTCAGTTAAAATTCCAACGGGTCCATTGAAAGGCCTATTTCGACCCGCTCGTCCGAAACCTCTACAAAAATGTTTTATTCAAATATTAGGAGTTCAAATAACTGATTAGGAGCTTTTCAACACAATTATATTGCAAAACCTCAATTTCTATACTTTTTACTCAGATAAATTCCAACGGGTCCATTGAAAGGCCCATTTAGACCTGCTCGTCCGAAACCTCTACAAAAAGGACCGCAAAACAAGTTTTAATCAAATTTTAGGAGTTAAAATAATTGATTAGGAGCTTTTCAGCACAAATATATTGCAAAAACTCAATTTCTGTACTTTTTACTCAGTTAAAATTCCAACGGGTCTATTGTAAGGCCCATTTCGACCCGCTCGTCCGAAACCTCTACATTAAGGACTGCAAAAAAAAGTTTTAATCAAATTTTAGGAGTTTATGTAATAGATTAGGAGATTTTCAACACAATTATATTGCAAAACCTCAATTTCTATACTTTTTACTCAGTTAAAATTCTAACGGGTGCATTGAAAGGCCCATTTAGACCTGCTCGTTCGAAACCTCGACAAAAAGGACCGCAAAATAGTTTTAATCAAATTTTAGGAGTTCAAATAATTGATTAGGAACTATTCAACACAATTATATTGACAAACCTCAATTTTATACTTTTTACTCAGTTAAAATTCCAACGGGTCCCTTGAAAGGCCTATTTTGACCCGCTCGTCCGAAGCCTCTACAAAAATGTTTTATTCAAATATTAGGAGTTCAAATAACTGATTAGGAGCTTTTCAACACAATTATATTGCAAAACCTCAATTTCTATACTTTTTACTCAGTTAAAATTCTAACGGGTGCATTGAAAGGCCCATTTAGACATGCTCGTCCGAAACCTCGACAAAAAGGACCGCAAAATAGTTTTAATCAAATTTTAGGAGTTGAAATAATTGATTAGGAACTTTTCAACACAATTATATTGAAAAACCTCAATTTTATACTTTTTACTCAGTTAAAATTCCAACGGGTCCATTGAAAGGCCTATTTCGACCCGCTCGTCCGAAACCTCTACAAAAATGTTTTATTCAAATATTAGGAGTTCAAATAACTGATTAGGAGCTTTTCAACACAATTATATTGCAAAACCTCAATTTCTATACTTTTTACTCAGATAAATTCCAACGGGTCCATTGAAAGGCCCATTTAGACCTGCTCGTCCGAAACCTCTACAAAAAGGACCGCAAAACAAGTTTTAATCAAATTTTAGGAGTTCAAATAATTGATTAGGAGCTTTTCAGCACAATTATATTGCAAAAACTCAATTTCTGTACTTTTTACTCAGTTAAAATTCCAACGGGTCTATTGTAAGGCCCATTTCGACCCGCTCGTCCGAAACCTCTACATTAAGGACTGCAAAAAAAAGTTTTAATCAAATTTTAGGAGTTTATGTAATAAAATTCTCCCAATAATAATGCTTAACATCATTTTGGAACCCCTTCCTGGCTTGATAATTAAGATCAGAAGGTAATATTCCGCTAACTATAAAATTAACGAAATCAGCATACCAGGGAAGGTTAGAAGACTTACCTGCCGCCATGGCTGTCGCGACAGCGATTGCGGCAGCAAAGAGCTGCTCATCTGGGAAGGTCTCCAGTATGTGTGTCTCATCGAACGGTAGACTCTGTCCCGTCTCCAACCTCGACAAGTGGTCTGCCACCTGATTTTCTGTCCCCTTCTTGTCTTTGATTTCAAGGTCGAACTCTTGTAATAGCAAGATCCATCGTATCAACCTAGGCTTTGCATCTTTCTTTGCGAACAAGTACTTAAGGGCAGAATGGTCGGTGTGCACTATTACTTTCGTCCCAAGTATGTAAGAACGAAACTTGTCGATGGAGAACACCACAGCTAACAGCTCCTTTTCTGTGGTGGTATAGTTCACTTGGGCATCATTCAACATCTTGCTGGCATAGTATATGACGTGAAGCAGCCTGTCTCTGCGCTGCCCAAGTGCTGCCCCGACAGCATAGTCACTAGCATCACACATAATCTCAAATGGCTGTGTCCAGTCTGGTGGCTGTACTATGGGGGCTGTCACTAGCTTTTCCTTCAGAACCTTGAATGCTTCAGTACATTCTTCATTAAAGTCAAAGGGTCGGTTCTGCTCTAAGAGATGACATAGGGGCTTCGTGATTTTTGAGAAATTCGCGATAAATCTCCTATAAAAACCAGCATGCCCTAGAAAACTCCTAATGCCCTTGACTGTGGTTGGCGGCGGCAGCTTCTCAATTACCTCTATTTTGGCCCTGTCGACTTCTATCCCACGGCAGCTAATCTTATGGCCAAGGACTATCCCCTCATCCACCATAAAGTGGCATTTTTCCCAATTCAAAACAAGATTAGCTTTTTCATATCTTTCAAGTACCTTTTGTAAGTTGCCGAGGCAACTCTCAAAATCATCTCCAAAGACGGAAAAATCATCCATGAAAATCTCAAGGAAGTCCTCTACCATGTCGGAGAATATAGCCATCATGCACCTTTGGAAGGTGGCAGGTGCATTACAGAGTCCAAACGGCATCCTCCTAAATGCGTATGTACCATAGGGGCATGTGAAAGTCGTTTTCTCTTGATCCTCTGGTGCAATAGCAATTTGGTTGTAACCTGAATAACCATCAAGAAAACAATAGTAAGGTTTACCCGCTAATCTATCAAGCATTTGATCAATAAAGGGTAAAGGAAAGTGGTCCTTTCGGGTAGCTTTGTTAAGCTTTCGATAGTCCATACAAACCCTCCAACCGGTCACAGTCCTGGTTGGGATTAACTCATTGTTCTCGTTGGTTACCACAGTCATTCCTCCTTTCTTTGGAACGCATTGCACCGGGCTTACCCATTTACTGTCGGAGATTGCGTAAATAATACCAGCATCTAACCATTTGATGATCTCTTTACGCACTACCTCCTTCATCGCATGGTTTAGCCGCCTTTGGGCATCTATAGTCGGCTTATGATCTTCCTCAAGGAGGATTTTGTGCATGCATAACGCCGGACTAATGCCTTGAATGTCTGCTATCGTCCATCCAATCGCCTTTTTGTGCTGCCATAACATGTCGATCAGCTGTCGTTCCTATTCCTGTGGCAGCTTAGCAGAGATGATTACGGGCAGTGTGTTATCACAACCAAGATAAGCATATTTAAGCTGCCCTGGCAGGGGCTTTAATTCTAAGACAGGTGGTTCAACAGTAGATGGCTTTTGGATTAAATGGTTATCCGAAGTGTAATTAAAGGGTTCGAATAACTTACCTGGATGATGGCCTAACCAGTTTACCTCCTCTTGACCTTCAGTATCAGATGTATCAGATTCAGAGGAGTTGCTGTCGTCGGTGCTGTCATCGTTGTTGTCATCGTCGCTGTCGTCGTTGCTGTCGTGATAGGCCTGTAGATGGCTGTCGCAGCAGTGACCAAATCTTATATCACGGCAGCCCGACCTGATGCAGGGTTGATCAAAGGTCACCTCAATGATGGCCTTGCATTCCTCATCCACATCAGCATGTTTCATCGCTTGGAGAACATTCAACTTAATTTCTTGATCGTTCACGCGCATGGTGAGTTCTCCTTTCTCCACATCAATCAATGATCTTCCCGTGGCTAAGAAGGGTCGCCCAAGGATGACTGGTGCGTTCTCATCTGCCTCACAATCTAAAATAAGAAAGTCAGCAGGAAAAATAAGCTTATCCACTCTTACCAAAATATCTTCAATTTTTCCTTCAGGGTGAACGTAAGAGCGGTCGGCTAGCTGTAGGGTAACTTTCGTGGGCCGCGCCTTCCCAATACCTAGTTTCTGAAAAACAGATTTGGGCATTAGATTAACACTAGCACCTAGATCACAAAGTGCCTTACCCACAAATCTGTCGCCGATTACACAAGGTATGATGAAGCTCCCCGGATCCTTCTTTTTCTGGGGTGGCTGCCGATGAAGAATACTCATGCAACCTTCTTGCATCCTTACCGTTTCAAATTCCCCAAGTTTAGATTTTTTCGACATAACATCCTTGAGAAATTTAGCATAACCGGGCATCTCTCTAACAACATCTAACAACGGAATATTAATATGAACTTGTTTAAAAATATCATAAATCTTTTTAAGTTGAGATTCATGCTTAGCTTGATGTATCCGTTGCGGAAAAGGTGGTGGAGGACGATAATCAGCAATGCGTCCTTCCCACTGCATGCGAATCTGAGGACGATAATCTTCTTTTTTTCCTCTGTCGCTTCTGCTGTCGTGACAGGCTCATCGGCAGCAGTCTGTTTATCACCTGTCGGGGCAACTTCCTCGGCAGGTTTATCCACGGCAGGTTCCTTTTCTGTTTCAGCTTCTTTTTCCGGCCCTGGTAACTTTTTCCCACTCCTAGTAGTAATCGCCTTGCATTGCTCATGTGGGGGTGGTCTAGCATTTTCAGTATTGCTAGGGAAACCTCCATTCTGCCTTGGCTTAATATGCTGCGACACCTGACCCATTTGTGTCTCTAGAGATTTCAAGGTAGCCTCATGATTTGTCATTCTCATCTTGGTTTCATCCATAAAGTTTTCCGTCTTCTTGACAAACTGATTAATATTCTCCATATACGTACCAGTCTGAGACATAAAGGTGGCCAGAGTCTGCTCCAATATACTACTCGTGGCAGGTGGTGGTTGCTGTTGCTGCTGAGGCGGCAGGTGCTGCGGCAGGTTCTGCGGCGGCAGTTGCTGTCGCGTCATCAATCTAGGACCCCCTGATTCTGATTATGCGCTTGTGGATTCAGGGCGTTGTTGGGGTTACTCCAGGAAAATTTGGGATCCTTCCTCCAATTGGGATTATAGTTGTTGGAATTGTAATTCGGCTTGTAATTTCCAACATATTTTCCCTCTTCTATATTTATTGGGCACTCATCCCTACTATGATTTCCCTCACAAGTAGCACAAACTTCCTCGACAGCAAATCCTTGTAATCCATCATCATTCAATAACTTTTTCATGGCTTTAGTAAGGAATGCTACCTGCGATTTCATAGTGTTGTCGGTTTCATAGTCTTTGACAGCAAGTACCCGTTTACCCCCTCTTCTCGCGGTTGGAAACTGCTCCTCATTCTTAGCCAGATGTTTCAAAACTTGCAGGGCCTCGTCCGGATCTTTATCCAATAATAGTCCATTCGCTGCAGAATCAATTCGAATGCGAGTTTGTAAGTTATCAGCATTGTAGAACTTAGTTACCTGATTCCAGACGGGGAATCCATGCATTGGGCAGTTTCGAAGAAGAGTTGTAAATCTGTCCCAGGCCTCGTGCATCGGCTCGTCATCTTCCTGTTAAAAAGTAGCAATTTCATTACGTAATCGCTCAGCTAAATGTGAAGGATTAAAACGAGACAAAAATTCATGAGTTAAATCTGCCCAAGTCATAATAGAACCCGGTGTTAGTTTATTCCACCAAGTTTTAGCTCTGTCCCTCAATGAATGGGGGAATAACCGAAGCCTCAGTATCTTCGGACTAACTCCTGGCAGTCTAAACGAACCACAGATCTCCTGGAACGTCTTGAGATGCTCTCTAGCATCTTCTGTCGCAGAACCACTAGTTCTTGCCCGGCGTTGTTGATCATACTAAACATGACAGGTTTAAGTTCGAAGTTGTCAACATCAATATCCGGCAGCGTGGTCTCCAGCTCTACATGATCGTTCAGCATGTAGTCACGACATGACCGTCGTCCACCTGCTGCGGGCGGGTCATCGACAGGCGGTACACCGCCACCAACAGGCTGGTTACGTGCCATCTGCTCTAGCTGTTCCTCGAGGTATTCGTTCCGGTCTACGAGGTGGCGAATCTGTTTCTTGAGATTGAAGGAACGTTCGATCTCCGGATCTAATTTATACTCAAGATCTTCACCTCTTTTGGATCTGCGCATAAACAAGATAACCTCGTGAAAAGCGAGAGTTGAAAGCACAAAAGAAAAATTAAAGAAAAATAAAAATAAAAATAAAAGCAAAAAGTGCAATAAAAGAAAGATGTAGTTATGTTGCCAATCCCCGGCAACGGCGCCAAAAACTTGTTGCGTGTAAAAGAGTCTATCGCAATTGTAGTGCAAGTGTACACGACGCAAGTAGTAAAGTGATACGAAGTATCGGATATCGTCTCCACAGGGATTGGGCTAATGACTTCACCTTGTTTACTGCACGAAAGTAAAAGAAATAATTAAGAGTTGTCACGAGAATAATAAAGTAAAAACGTAAATAAAAGGATTGAGAAATCAAGATAGAGAGAATGGGCTGGTATTGAATTGCTCAGTAGTGCAGGTATTGGATTGCTTAGGATCTCCAGTTCTGTCGTCGCGCCCGTCGCCGACAGCACCTGTCGCGGCGGCTGTCCGTTAGCTGTCGCGGCAGCGAACACTAACTCTGTACTTCAAGCTTGGCAAGAATCCCAGATCTGCCTTGCCCTATCCCTAGGCACAAGTCTGTCGATGATCACGTCTTTGATGATACCTCCCGGCGTGAATCGAAGGATGAACACCGATGTGTATGAATTCTTCCTTAGCCACTTAACCTCGCCCTATCCCTAGGCACGAGATGGTTCAACTATAAACTAGAGAACGCGCTCTTATCTCTTTCGTATACTTAACTCTCCCGATGCTAAGTAAATGGATAACCTCACAATGCTCTCCCGATGCTCTTGCAAGATATTAAAACCAAGATAAAAGAACTTGAAGTTTATTTTATTGAACTTGAAAAATCCTAAAACAAAGCAACCCTTGCAACTACTTTACAAAACAACCCGTAGCCCTAGGGGGAATTTAGAACATGTTGGTGACAGGTAAACGGCAGGGTTTTTTTTGGTTTTGGTTATGGGGTAATCGGCTATATTCCTAGGTTAAATCTATGCCCTTATATAAGCTTTGGGCTCAAGTTATCTAAGGTAACAAGGATTACAACTTTAATTAAAAGTAAGATTCTAATAAAGACTAAATCTCTAAAGTCTCCTACTTTCCAGCCGCATCCTTATTTTGTGGGAATTCCTTTCCTTGAGCTTTGGCTTGACATATCTTTTGATCCGGGGCTTGGAAAAATATTTGGCTTTCACACGACAGTCGAGCAGATTTTTCTCTATCTATTGAGGTCCACTTGACTTTTCCTCTTCATAAGTCTGCTGTCACGACAGGTCCATGACAGGTTCGTCTTCTTCAGCTGCTTGTCCAGTTCAGCTTTTCTGCTTATCTGCCCTGCGCCTGCCTTCATCGTCAACCATGGCAGCTACCTGCAAAATACACCATCTTTTAGTAGAATCCGTGCCTTTTATATAATTGTGATGTTTTATTGAAAACTAACCTAAATGCAATGCAATGATGCTTGAATGCAGCAGAAATATGGGTTAAAAAGGGTGTAAATAATAGAACTTTTACACACTCAACAAAAATTCTAACGGGTGCATTGAAAGGCCCATTTAGACCTGCTCGTCCGAAACCTCGACAAAAAGGACCGCAAAATAGTTTTAATCAAATTTTAGGAGTTCAAATAATTGATTAGGGACTTTTCAACATAATTATATTGAAAAACCTCAATTTTATACTTTTTACTCAGTTAAAATTCCAACGGGCCCATTGAAAGGCCCATTTAGACCTGCTCGTCCGAAACCTCTACAAAAAGGACCGCAAAAATGTTTTATTCAAATATTAGGAGTTCAAATAATTGATTAGGAGCTTTTCAACACAATTATATTGAAAAACCTAAATTTCTGTACATTTTACTCAGTTAAAATTCCAACGGGTCCATTGAAAGGCCTATTTCGACCCGCTCGTCCGAAACCTCTACAAAAAGGACTGCAAAACAAGTTTTAATCAAATTTTAGGAGTTTATGTAATTGATTAGGAGCTTTTCAACACAATTATATTGCAAAACCTCAATTTTATACTTTTTACTCAGTTAAAATTCCAACGGGCCCATTGAAAGGCCCGTTTAGACCAGCTCCTCTGAAATCTCTACAAAAAGGACCGCAAAAATGTTCTATTCAAATATTAGAAGTTCAAATAACTGATTAGGAGCTTTTCAACACAATTATATTGCAAAACCTCAATTTCTATACTATTTACTTAGTTAAAATTCCAACGGGTCCATTGAAAGGCCCATTTAGACCTGCTTGTTCGAAACCTCTACAATAAGGACCGCAAAACAAGTTTTAATCAAATTTTAGGAGTTCAAATAATTGATTAGGAGCTTTTCAACACAAATATATTGCAAAAACTCAATTTCTGTACTTTTTACTCAGTTAAAATTCCAACGGGTCCATTGTAAGGCCCATTTCAACCCGCTCGTCCGAAACCTCTACATTAAGGACTGCAAAAAAGTTTAAATCAAATTTTAGGAGTTTATGTAATAGATTAGGAGCTTTTCAACACAATTATATTGCAAAACCTCAATTTCTATACTTTTTACTCAGTTAAAATTCTAACGGGTGCATTGAAAGGCCCATTTAGACCTGCTCGTCCGAAACCTCGACAAAAAGGACCGCAAAATAGTTTTAATCAAATTTTAGGAGTTGAAATAATTGATTAGGAACTTTTCAACACAATTATATTGAAAAACCTCAATTTTTACTTTTTACTCAGTTAAAATTCCAACGGGACCATTGAAAGGCCTATTTCGACCCGCTCGTCCCAAACCTCTACAAAAATGTTTTATTCAAATATTAGGAGTTCAAATAACTGATTAGGAGCTTTTCAACTCAATTATATAGCAAAACCTCAATTTCTATACTTTTTACTCAGATAAATTCCAACGGGTCCATTGAAAGGCCCATTTAGACCTGCTCGTCCGAAACCTCTACAAAAAGGACCGCAAAACAAGTTTTAATCAAATTTTAGGAGTTCAAATAATTGATTAGGAGCTTTTCAACACAAATATATTGCAAAAACTCAATTTCTGTACTTTTTACTCAGTTAAAATTCCAACGGGTCCATTGTAAAGCCCATTTCGACCCGCTCGTCCGAAACCTCTACATTAAGGACCGCAAAAAAGATTAAATTAAATTTTAGGAGTTTATGTAATAGATTAGGAGCTTTTCAACACAATTATATTGCAAAACCTCAATTTCTATACTTTTTACTCAGTTAAAATTCTAACGGGTGCATTGAAAGGCCCATTTAGACCTGCTCGTCCGAAACCTCGACAAAAAGGACCGCAAAATAGTTTTAATCAAATTTTAGGAGTTTAAATAATTGATTAGGAACTTTTCAACACAATTATATTGCAAAACCTTAATTTTATAATTTTTACTCAGTTAAAATTCCAACGGGCCCATTGAAAGGCTCATTTAGACCTGCTCGTCTGAAACCTCTACAAAAAGGACCGCAAAAATGTTTTATTCAAATATTAGGAGTTCAAATAATTTATTAGGAGCTTTTCAACACAATTATATTGCAAAACCTAAATTTATGTACTTTTTACTCAGTTAAAATTCCAACGGGTCCATTGAAAGGCCTATTTCGACCCGCTCGTCCGAAAGCTCTACAAAAGGACTGCAAAACAAGTTTTAATCAAATTTTAGGAGTTTATGTAATTGATTAGGAGCTTTTCAACACAATTATATTGCAAAACCTCAATTTTATACTTTTTACTCAGTTAAAATTCCAACGGGCCCATTGAAAGGACCGTTTAGACCAGCTCCTCTGAAACCTCTACAAAAAGGACCGCAAAAATGTTTTATTCAAATATTAGGAGTTCAAATAACTGATGAGGAGCTTTTCAACACAATTATATTGCAAAACCTCAATTTCTATACTTTCAAATAATTGATTAGGATCTTTTCAACACAATTATATTGAAAAACCTCAATTTCTGTACTTTTTACTCAGTTAAAATTCCAACGGGTCCAGTGAAAGGCCCATTTCGACCCGCTCGTCCGAAACCTCTACAAAAAGGACTGCAAAACACGTTTTAATCAAATTTTAGGAGTTCATGTAATTGATTAGGAGCTTTCCAACACATTTATATTGCAAAACCTTAATTTCTGTACTTTTTACTCAGTTAAAATTCCAATGGGTCCATTGAAAGGCCCATTTAGACCTGCTCGTCCGAAACCTCGACAAAAAGGACCGCAAAACAAGTTTTAATCAGATTTTAGGAGTTCAAATAATTGATTAGGAGCTTTTCAACACAATTATATTGAAAAACCTCAATTTTATACTTTTTACTCAGTTAAAATTCCAACGGGCCCATTGATAGGCCCATTTAGACCTGCTCGTCCGAAACCTCTACAAAAAGGACCGCAAAAATGTTTTATTCAAAATTAGGAGTTCAAATAATTGATTAGGATCTTTTCAACGCAATTGTATTGCAAAACCTCAATTTCTGTACTTTTTACTCAGTTAAAATTTCAACGGGTCCATTGATTGGCCCATTTAGAACTGCTCGTCCGAATCCTCTACAAAAAAGGACCGCAAAAATGTTTTATTCAAACATTAGGAATTCAAATAATTGATTAGGATCTTTTCAACGCAATTATATTGAAAAACCTCAATTTCTTTACTTTTTACTGAGTTAAAATTCCAACGGGTCCATTGAAAGGCCTATTACTACCCGCTCGTCCGAAACCTCTACAAAAAATACTGCAATACAAGTTTTAATCAAAATTTAGGAGTTCATGTAATTGATTAGGAGCTTTTCAACACATTTATATTGCAAAACCTCAATTTCTGTACTTTTTACTTAGTTAAAATTCCAACGGGTCCATTGAAAGGCCCAGTTCGACCCGCTCATCCGAAACCTCTACAAAAGGATCGCAAAACAAGTTTTAATCAAATTTTAGGAGTTCATGTAATTTATTAGGAGCTTTTCAACACAATTATATTGCAAAACCTCATTTTCTGTACTTTTTACTCAGTTAAAATTCCAACGGGTCCATTGAAAGGCCCATTTAGACCTGCTCGTCCAAAACCTCGATAAAAAGGACCGCAAAACAAGTTTTAATCAAATTCTAGGAGTTCAAATAATTGATTAGGAGCTTTTCAACAGAATTATATTAAAAAACCTCAATTTTATACTTTTTACTCAGTTGAAATTCCAACGGGCCCGTTGAAAGGCCCATTAAGACCTGCTCGTTTGAAACCCCTACAAAAAGGACCGCAAAAATGTTTTTTCAAATATTAGGACTTCAAATAACTGATTAGCAGCTTATCAACACAAATATATTTCAAAACCTTAATTTCTGTACTTTTTACTCAGTTAAAATTCCAACGGGTCCATTGAAAGGCCCATTTAGACCTGCTCGTCCGAAACCTCTACAAAAAGGACCGCAAAACAAGTTTTAATCAAATTTTAAGAGTTCAAATAATTGGTTAGGAGCTTTTCAACAAAAATATATTGCAAAAACTCAATTTATGTACTTTTTACTCAGTTAAAATTACAACGGGTCCATTGTAAGGCCCATTTAGACCTACTCGTCCGAAACCGATGCAAAAAGGACTGCGAAAAAAGTTTTATTCAAATAGTAGGAGTCCAAATACTTGATTAGGAGCTTTTCAACACAATTATATTGCAATTACATCTGAAGGGAGAGGTCTTCTTGCCTGGCTTTTCCGCTAGGCAGTTGTTCTGATGCCATTACATCTGAAGGGAGAGGTCTTCTTGCCGATATTACTTTTGCCCTATCACAAGGATGGAGCCACTTGATCTTTGAGACAGACTGTGCATCTCTTGCGAACAGGATCAACTCTCTCGGGCCAGAACTTTCTCCTATGGGCCCGACGATTCTGCAAGCTCATACTGCTTTGGAGGATTTTTCTGTAGCTTATGTTCAGCATGTTTGCCGTGAGGCTAATATTGTAGCTCATACGTTGGCTACCCATGCCCTTAGATCCATGTCCTCTATGTCTTTTGGATCCATGTATCCTGATTGTATTCAAAACGCTGTACTTTGCGAGGTTTAACCTCGTTTTTATAATATATTCTGGGTACTCTTTTCCCCTTTTAGGTTTCCCCAAGCCTTGTGCCTGGGGATTTTAGTAGGGGTTTTTAACGAGGCCCGCTTTCTTCAAAAAAAAATTCCAACGGGTCTATTGAAAGGCCCATTTCGACCCGCTCGTCCGAAACCTCTACAAAAAGGACTGCAAAACAAGTTTTAATCAAATTTTAGGAATTCATGTAATTGATTAGGAGCTTTTCAACACAATTATATTGCAAACCGCAATTTCTGTACTTTTTACTCAGTTAAAATTCTAACGGGTCCATTGAAAGGCTCATTTAGACCTGCTCGTCCGAAACCTCTACAAAAAGGACTGGAAAACAAGTTTTAATCAAATATTAGGAGTTCAAATAATTGATTAGAAGCTTTTCAACACAATTATATTGCAAAACCACAATTTATGTACTTTTACTCAGTTAAAATTCCAACGGGTCCATTGAAAGGCCCATTTCGGCTCGCTCGTCCAAAACCTCTACAAAAAGGACTGCAAAACAAGTTTTAATCAAATTTTAGGAGTTCATGTAATTGATTAGGAGCTTTTCAACACAATTATATTGCAAAACCTCATTTTATGTACTTTTTACTCAGTTAAAATTCCAACGGGTCCATTGAAAGGCACATTTAGACCTGCTCGTCCGAAACCACTACAAAAAGGACCGCAAAAATGTTTTATTCAAATATTAGGAGTTCAAATAATTGATTAGCAGATTTTCAACACAATTATATTGCAAAACTTCAATTTCTGTACTTTTTACTCATTTAAAATTCCAACGGGTCCATTGAAAGGCCCATTTCGACCCGCTCGTCCGAAACCTCTACAAAAAGGACTGAAAAACAAGTTTTAATCAAATCTTAGGAGTTCATGTAATTGATTAGGAGCTTTTCAACACAATTATATTGCAAAACCTCAATTTCTGTACTTTTTACTCAGTTAAAATTCCAACGGGTCCATTGAAAGGTCCATTTAGACCTGCTCGTCCGAAACCTCTACAAAAAGGACCGCAAAAATGTTTTATTCAAATATTAGGAGTTCAAATAATTGATTAGGAGCTTTTCAACACAATTATATTGCAAAACCTCAATTTCTGTACTTTTTACTCATTTAAAATTCCAACGGGTCCATTGAAAGGCCCATTTCGACTCGCTCGTCCGAAACCTCTACAAAAAGGATTGCAGAACAAGTTTTAATCAAATTTTAGGAGTTCATGTAATTGATTAGGAGCTTTTCAACACAATTATATTGCAAAACCTCAATTTATGTACTTTTTACTGAGTTAAAATTCCAACGGGTCCATTGAAAGGCCCATTTCGACCCGCTCGTCCGAAACCTCTACAAAAAGGACTGCAAAACAAGTTTTAATCAAATTTTAGGAATTCATGTAATTGATTAGGAGCTTTTCAACACAATTACATTGCAAAACCGCAATTTCTGTACTATTTACTCAGTTAAAATTCCAACGGGTCCATTGAAAGGCCCATTTAGACCTGCTCGTCCGAAACCTCTACAAAAAGGACCGCAAAAATGTTTTATTCAAATATTAGGAGTTCAAATAATTGATTAGGAGCTTTTCAACACAATTATATTGCAAAGCCTCAATTTCTGTACTTTTACTCATTTAAAATTCCAACGGGTCCATTGAAAGGCCCATTTCGACCCGCTCGTCCGAAACCTCTACAAAAAGGACTGCAAAACAAGTTTTAATCAAATCTTAGGAGTTCATGTAATTGATTAGGATCTTTTCAACACAATTATATTGCAAAACCGCAATTTATGTACTATTTACTCAGTTAAAATTCCAACGTGTCCATTGAAAGGCCCATTTAGACCTGCTCGTCCGAAACCTCTACAAAAAGGACCGCAAAAATGTTTTATTCAAATATTAGGAGTTCAAATAATTGATTAGGAGCTTTTCAACACAATTATATTGCAAAACCTCAATTTATGTACTTTTTACTTATTTAAAATTCCAACGGGTCCATTGAAAGGCCCATTTCGACCCGCTCGTCCGAAACCTCTACAAAAAGGACTGCAAAACAAGTTTTAATCAAATCTTAGGAGTTCATGTAATTGATTAGGAGATTTTCAACACAATTATATTGCAAAACCTCAATTTCTGTACTTTTTACTCAGTTAAAATTCCAACGGGTCCATTGAAAGGCCCATTTAGACCTGCTCGTCCGAAACCTCTACAAAAAGGACCGCAAAAATGTTTTATTCAAATATTAGGAGTTCAAATAATTGATTAGGAGCTTTTCAACACAATTATATTGCAAAACCTCAATTTCTGTACTTTTTACTCATTTAAAATTCCAACGGGTCCATTGAAAGGCCCATTTCGACCCGCTCGTCCGAAACCTCTACAAAAAGGACTGCAAAACAAGTTTTAATAAAATATTAGGAGTTCATGCAATTGATTAGGAGCTTTTCAACACAATTATATTTCAAAACCTCAATTTATGTACTTTTTACTCAGTTAAAATTCCAACGGGTGGGTGTGGGTGTGGGTGTGAGATGGCTCTCAATTCTCTCTCAATTTTTTCCGGGGTTTCTGGTGGGTGTTGGCTTTTTCATTTTGTTTTCCCTTGTTTTCCGGTGGGTGTTTCCACTCTCTTTCCTTTAATCCCCTTCCCCCACACGGCACCTTTCCACCTTCCGTCGAAATTGCCATCATTTCCAACAACCCGGATTCAATTGTTACCATTGGAAAATGGTAAGGGAAGGCCAAGAGCCATTCCACCCCGCATTTTTTCATTTACTTTGTTTATTTCAGTTTTTTATTATAATCCTTTTCTCTGGTTTCTAACGTGTTTCTTGATATTTTGTTGCGAGATTCACATGGTTTTTGTTATGTACAAAACCGATCTGGGGCTTCCCCTCGCTACCAGATCTGACTCATATGATAAAGGGACTTTTTTCCCCTTTATCTTCATCCCTTTCTTCCACCGGTGGAAGCTGTTGATGGAATCCGATCTGGTTTTATCAAATCCGACCGGTACGTTCTACCGTTTAACCCTCTTTTTTGTCCTTCTTTTTTATAGGTTTCCATTATATTTTTCTAATTTCTTCTTGGTTTTTTTCTTATATGTGTTCTTGCTTTTTCGGAGTACTTCTCCCCTTTCTCCGATCGAATCCCATGAAGGAGGCCATGCTTCTGGCCTCCTGGTTTCATTTCCCTTTACCCTTTTTTAATTTTCTTTTTAATATTGATGAAATCTGATTTTGTTTTTTTGCTGCATGTCTTTTCTTTCTTTAATTTTTTTCTAGGGTTTAAATCCCCTTACCTTTTGTTTCTGTTTTCAGATTTATCTTACTCTCTCTCTCTTGACAGATTCGTCAAGCCGCCACCATCGTTCCAGATTTCTCCTCTTTCCAATAGATTCGAGGGTTTCACTGGTGTCTGGATTCCCTTTGCCAATTCCCTTTTATCTATGTTGTTTTTTTATCACTTTATTTCTAATAGTTCATCATTGTTTTTGGGCTTTCTTATTTTCACAGTTTCTTCCTTTTTTCTTCTTCTCAGATTCCTATCGAAGAAGATCGGAACCCCTTTCATTGGGGCCCGATGGAGGTTTCCGGTGTTAGTTCCGCTCTTTCACCTTTTTTGCCCATTCCCTCTGATTTGGGGTTTACCCAAACAGTGGGATCGAATATGTTTTTCTCCTCCCTTATTTTTTCTTTTATTTCCAATTTCTCTTTATCTGTGGCTTTTACACCTCTGCCGGTTCTTTTTTCTCCAGATTTGGTCTACTTTTTTCTGCTCTGGATCTAGAAGAGCTGTCTCTTGGAAGCATATTACAAAGGTTTCTCTTTTTTCTCTACTTTTCATAATATTCACCATTTTAAATTTGTACTCTGGGTTGATATGCTTCTCTGCCTTTATCATATTTATCTTCATGCATTCGTTAAGACTATATCTCTCTTCTGTTATTGAGGATTTGGCTAGGTTAGTCATTATTTTAATTAAGTTCCCTGTATTGATATGTTTCTCTGCCATTATCATGTACATCTTTCAGTATTCCTTGCGCATATATCTCTTTATTTTCTCTGCCAACATCATGAACATCCTTGCTGACGATTGGGATTCGCCCAATATTACACATTACATCTTTTGTTTTCCTCCTACTTTTAACAGCAATGCATTTAACTTCTATATCATATTAGATTACCTTACTATCATCACGTACTTTCATTCATATTATCACAGATACTTTCTCTCTGTTTCACTACTTTCTTTCAACTCCCATGCTCCCTCTTCTGTTATGGCATCTATTATTACCATTGATTCATATATACATCAAGCCCTTCAAGGGAAAATCATACCAGCCCACCTTTTGGGATTCTTAAAGATTACTTATAATTATCAACATCTGTATTTCATCTATATCTATACTTCATCACTAACCCATTATAATTATTTGATGTCCTTTGCCTTCTCCATGATCTACTGCTCGAAAGCAATACATAGAAGCATCACGATTTATAGATGCTACTCACGGTCTCACGACATTAGAACCCTCTCCCCAACTTGGCTGATAAAGAGGTTCAATCTTATACTTACAACTACTAATTATGCTTTGGTGCCTACTTTCACTATATACATTATCCTTGGTTCCTCCCTACCAATCAATGTTTTGTATTTCTCCCTTTATTTTAACAGTGAAAATTATTTTTGTCATCTGATTATTCTCTTTACAATCTGCTTAATTTATTCATGTCATTTTTTAAATTTGTATGCTACATGCCCGAATATTGTTCTCTTTATTATATACTGTCATATTAAATGGATCATTACTACTGCATATATGTTATGTTGGTGGATGGTTTTTGTATATTTTTATGAGGTTCGAATGCTTATTCCCTATCCTTCTATAAGTAACTCTTCATTGAATATGCTCTACATTTCTATCTTTTATATCAATTGGCATTCTTTTTCAATTGGTTATTTTTCTTAATATCGCCATCTCCATGATCATCTCCTATCTTCTATATGTTCTTTAGTTCTTGGCATTTTCTCTTCTCATTTAAAAGATAACTTTTATTACTATTCTATATGTTTTCTTGACCATTTCATGATGTACTCTAACCTTGCTTTGTTGTACATCTCTATACAGATCATGCAATTCTCTGTCAACATACTAATGCGGAGTTGCGGATATCCCTTCTCATCCCCTTTATGGTTCTGTAATTTTTCATTAGTATTTATTTCTAGCTATTTACCCCCCTATTTGCTCATTTGGTCTGTATTAATCTTCTTTACCCCGCTTCCTCCTTTCCCTGGGTTTGTATCTCTTTATGGTTTTTTTTCTTCTGCTTTTCTTTTTGCTTCGTTTTTCATTTTCTTTCCTTATATCGCTAGATGTATGTCCACATGCCTCTATTTTGCATTGCATGATTACTGCTATTTACTACATGCATGTTACTATATACATATTTATCTCTGCTCGATAAACTCTAAGGAATTCTATTCCTACCACGCCTATCTAGGTGACCCCTTACTAGCCCAATTATGGGATTTTATCAAAACTCATGCATTGCACATATATCCTTTTTATATTTATGATAATCAAATCTTTAAATTTTCGAATTTTTTCCTTTTCTATTCAATTATTATTTTAATCAAACTACCTTTTTTTATCACGTACTCTTCTCCTTCTGCATTTAACCATTTTCTTCAGGACTTTCCATAACATTAATATTTCAAACTTTACAATTTAACTACGCTTTTCCTTTTTTTCTTACTTGTCATCTATTTCCCTTTGCTGTCAATCTTCCAGCTTTTAATTATAAATTGCCACCTAGTTTATTCTGTTGTCCTTTAATTAGGCCTTTATAATTATTAATAGTCACTCATGCTTTCCTTTTTTATCCCTTAATGCGAGTAATTACTATTTCAAATATACAATCTCTTTCCTTTCAAACATTCTGTTTCAATATCCTCCGTTTCAAATATTTAATTCCTCAAACTTTGCCTTAATTTTCTCTTTACTCATACCTTTTAATAAAATCATCTCATATTTTAATTTTTTTTAATTTTAATAGATTATTTTTTATTCAATATTTCCGTTATATTATTAAAATAAACATACCTTTTAGTAATAATTTTCTTTCACACTTTGACTTTATTACTTTCCCCGTTTCTAATCTTAAATCCTCCAAAAGTTCTTACTTTCCAAAATCACATTTCTTAATTCTCATTCCTTTATTAAACATTCAATTTCCATACTTACATATTACTTTTCAACCTTTCCCTCTTAATTTCAAATTAATGTGTTATTCATGGCCACTAATTCTTTATTTCCTTCCTTTTTTCAATACTTACCAAAGCTCTATCTTTATAAACTACTTCTCTTTATATGACAAACAATTAAGCAAGTTACCACAAGCTTTCTTTTATTCCCCTTCTCAATTCCTTCAATACCTTCCTGCCATGGCGTCCTCATCTATCCCACAACTTAGCTCTCTCAACCTCACCAATGAGGAAGCAGAACTTTTGTATACCCCAGACTTCGGCTGGGACTTCGTCGAAGAGGACCCCAAGGTCTTTCTCTTATGTTGTTTTATTTCCTCCAAGACTGTCGATATTTATGCTGTCATCAACGCCTTTGAAGGGCATCTGGAAACCAAACAATGTGGTGTCCATCTCTGTTATTCAAGATAACTATCTGAAGATCAAATTCAAGGACGTCAAGTCATGTTACGAAGTCCTTAATCGCGGCCCGTGGCTGTATAAAGATGAATGGCTAGCCATTACCGAGTATGACCCTGCTAAGTCGCTTGGAGAATATTTGTTTACCTCTATGAGAATTTGGATCTGCATCTTTTCTCTCCCATCCTCACTCTATGAGGACTTTGACCGCTCACACCTTGTGGGACATGCCCTTGGGTCTATGGTAGACAATGTCATCCGAACTGATACTCGAGAAGCTGAAGGAAACATGAAAGATTTTTTGCGTGTAGAGATCTTCCTGAATATTACCAAGCCAGTCACCCGGTTTGTTTTCATAGGATCCGGAACCAACAAAACTATGTGTCGTATTCAATACGAACGCCTTCCAACCTTATGTCCTGGCTGCAGAATCATTAGTCATACGATTGAAAACTGCCCTACTCGATCATCCCTTGATCTGAACAAATTGAAATATGGGGAATGGCTCCGCTACCTCCCTCCAAGATGCCGCCCAGCTGGTACACGGGGGCGCCTTCGCTATGTCGAACCTGAACTCAACCAGAATAATCCTTTACCGAATGGTACCTTCCTTTACTTTAATTCAAAATTTTCATATTTTTCACAGCTCCGATATAAAAATAATTTATCTCTACTGTTCTGTCTATTTACGTTTCCATTCTCATTATTCACAGTTAATCCTGCTCCAGTTGCTGCTGCCAATGCTAATCCTGCTCCAAACAATGCACCGAATGTTATGGGTATATCTCTATATATTTCCATTAACATTAACCTCCTTTTCAAAAAAAAATTTACTTACTAATCTATCTTGTCTTAATTCCTCTGCATGCTCTCTTAACGAGGGCGATGCTGCATCTTTCTCGGAACAACCCACCGAGGATGCCCCTAATACGGATACTGCAATGGGGGATGCCCCCTGCCAATGATCCCCTAGCTACAGATTCAAAGCAGAAAGCCCCCCTCGAACCCTAACCTCTGAACACCATCTACCCGATTCCTGAGGATGACTCAAATGGGGAAGGGATACCACTGATGATGGTGTTCCAAGTCCAACTGCCCAACAGATTAAGAAAATTGAAGTTGAACTGCGTAAGCCCCCTATTTCTACCGATTCCATATTCAATGATTTTAATCAATGGCTACTAAAAACTTACCCAGATGATGCAGCTCCGGCCCCACCAAATCGCGGCATGAAACGCCGCTCCCCCATTCAAGTGTCGCTCCCGCCAAAGAAATCCAAACCGTCCGGTTCCACCCCAAAAGCTAGGATGAGCAGCTCAAAAAACTCTCCGGCGGCGGCTGACTCCCAGCCCCGCCGAGGAAAATGAAGCTCTTATGCTGGAACTGCCAGGGTTTAGGACAAGCCCCGGTAGTTCAACATCTTCGCGACTATGTCCGGCAATCAGTCCCTGATGTTATTTTTCTATGCGAAACAAAACTCAATAATGTGGCTTGTAGCCAACTTTGCATTTCTTTAGGTTTTATAAACATTATTTCTATCCCCCCTACGGAAGGGTGTTCCGGAATTGCTTTATTTGCTGCCAACAATATCAATATTACTCTACTTTCGTATTCTCAGTGTTATATACATACTCAAATTACATCAAACAATATGAATATTCTTTTCACGGGTATACATGGCCATTCTGAAACTAGCCAAAAATATAAAACTTGGGAAATTATTGACTCCTTAAATACAAATAATAATAATGTTCCTTGGCTTTTAGGAGGGGATTTTAACGAAATCCTATCCGACTCCGAAAAGCAAGGAGGAAATCGTAGGGCTAGATCCCAAATAACCAACTTTCGTCAATGTCTTTCACGCAACAACCTTTTTGACTGTAAGCCAACATCGGGTTGGTTCACTTGGACGAAAGTTGGGCCTTTAACCCCAACTATTCATGAAAGATTGGACCGGTTTGTTGCTAACTCGGCTTGGCAGAATCTGTTTCCTTCATTTCGCATTATAACGGACTATGTGGCCAAGTCTGACCACTGCTTCCTGTCTCTCGACACATCCCCTGCGATCACCCCTCTTCTTCGCTCACCCAGTACTTTTCGGTTTGAGAACTGCTGGGCTAATAATGAAGACAATATCTCAACTATTAAACGTACCTGGACGAATTCCTCTAGAACGGCTATTGACAAAATACATGTTGTCGGTAATAGTCTAGAGGAATGGCAGAACCAACAGAGATTTAAATCCTCCGGGCGTATTAATTTCCTGACCAAGAAAATTAACAAATTCCTATGTTGCCCCTTAACTGCTGCAACTGAAGGCACTTATTTAAAATACAGAACTGAACTCAACAAATTGCTAACGAAACAAGAAACTTATTGGGCTCAAAGATCTCGCACGCTCTGGCTTTCTCAAGGTGATAAAAATACGAGATTTTTTCATGCTCGGGCAAACAATAGAAGGAAAAAAATTCGATTAATGGTTTATTTGACTCCAATTCGAACTGGTGTACGGCTGAATCAGATCTCATTACAATTGCTTCTAGTTACTTCCAAAATCTCTTCACGTCTTCCAACCCTCAAATCTCCGATAGCATTCTAGATAAAATTACCCCATCCATTACTCAATCTATGAATGATAACTTACAACGATCCTTCACTAAGGAAGAAATACTCCACGCTTTCCGGGACATTGATCCTAGGAAAGCTCCTGGTATTGATGGACTACCTAGTAGTTTTTTCCGTCAGCACTGGGACACTGTTGGGGAAGATGTTATTAATCTATGCTTTAACTTATTAAATGGCACTATTGATATGTCTTTGGTCAATAAAACTATTTTGGTTCTAATTCCCAAAATAAATGACCCGACTACCATGAGACACCTTAGACCGATTAGTCTTTGTACTGTTCTTTATAAAATAGTTGCTAAAACCATTGTTAATAGAATGAAGCAAACAATTCCCGTTTGTATTAGCACTAATCAAGCAGCCTTCGTCTAGGGGCGCAACATCTCTGATAATATTCTTGTAGCTCATGAAATTATTCACAATATCAACTCAGGGGCAACCAAATCATCTCAAGGAGCTGCTCTTAAACTAGATATGGAAAAGGCTTTTGATCGAGTCGAATGGTCCTTCTTAGCAAATGTTATGGAACGCATGGGTTTCGCATCTGACTGGATTTCCCTCATAATGCGATGTATTACCACAGTTTCTTTCTCAGTTAAAATTAATAATTCCTACTCCCCATTTTTTCAACCTCAACGTGGTTTACGACAAGGTGATCCTCTTTCACCTTTCCTCTTTCTATTTTGCACACAAGGGCTCTCTGCCTACCTATCTGCTGCTCAACAAACAAATATTCTTCCGGGGCTTGGTGCATGCAAATATGGACCCAAAGTCAATCATCTCCTTTTTGCTGATGATTGTATGGTTTTCATTAATAACTCTGTAACTGAAGCTTCTCATCTTAAAAGAGCTCTGCACACTTATGCTGCTGCATCTGGTCAAGCAGTAAACTTTGAGAAATCAACTATATTTTATAACCCCCGTACACCATCCTCTACTAGATCTGCGATAAATAGCCTCCTGCAAGTACGTGAGGTGTCCAACCCTGGTGTTTATCTAGCTGTTCCTCTTCTTATAGGAAAAAACAAAACTGAATCTCTAGGATTTGTACGTGATAAAGTCCATGATCGTCTTTCTAGCTGGGATAAACATCTTCTATCTTTCAGTGGCCGTGAGATTTTCATTAAAGCAGTCCTACAATCCCTACCTCAATATGTTATGTCCTGTTATCTTCTTCCACAAAACATTATTGATGATATGACTTCAGCTATCAGGCAATACTGGTGGACCGGCAAATCCAATAAAAAAGGATGGCATATGCTACCATGGAACCATGTCTGTTTACCTAAGGCTGCTGGAGGAATGGGGTTTAAAGACTTACATGATTTCAATGTTGCCCTCTTGGGTAAACAAATATGGCGACTCATTTGTATAACCAGATTCTCTACTAGGCCAAATATATCGTGCTAAATATTTCCCTTCTGGGAATATCCTCGAATCCTCCAGGCCTATTCGTGGCTCCTTTGCCTGGCAAGGCATGTATAATGCTATACAATGCCTCATCCCAGGGTTCGTTTACCGTCCAGGAATTAATAGCAACATTAGAGTACATAAAGACATCTGGGCGGTCCTTCCCCTATTACACTTACTGGGGATTATGAACTCTCGGATGAGGTTCATATTCGTTGTCGTGATTTTATGGTCCGTAACCAAACCGCTTGGGATCCTGTCAAAGTACATCGTTACTTTAATCCAACGGACGCGTCCAACATTCTAAGTATACCAATTATAAATGACCATCGTGACTCTATTCTTTGGTCCCCTAATGATTCAGGCATTTTCTCGGTTCGTTCTGGTTATCTTTTCTTACAGCGATCTATGCCTCCCCAAACACCACCCACTCGTTTTTGGAAATATCTTTCCAAAGTCAGGGCTTTGCCTAAAGTCAAAACTTTTGGATGGCGTATGGCGTCTGGTGCTTTACCAGTTGGTTCTAAAATGCAAGTCTTTTCACCAGACTCGGGGCCTTGCCCCATCTGTGGTGGTCATTCAGAGACTATTCTCCATGCTCTTCGTGACTGCACAGGGGCCACTGAAGCCCTACAGCTTTCTGGTATTCCCATTGGCCTTTACAGGAGCTCGACTACTACACCTTTACAATGGCTGGAGGAAGCCGCCCATCTATTTCCCGCTGATAAATTTGGTCTCTTCCTTACTACTGTTTGGAATAGGCGTAATGACTGGGTTCATAACCACCATTTGCAACCATTCTGGCTTATTGCCGTCAATTCCATTAGTTTACATAACGACTTTTACAGTGCATCTGCGCCTTCTACTCCAGCGCCTTCTATTATTTCCTCTCCAAGGTGGATTCCTCCGCCAACTAACCATATTAAAATTAATGTAGATGGGGCCTTCAATCCTTCTACACGTGCGGCGGCCGTGGGCGTTGTTGCACGTGACTCTACAGGAGCAGTTGTAGGGGGCCTCGCTTTTCCGCTAGGCAGCCGCTCGGATGCAGTTACTTGTGAAGGAGAAAGCCTTCTTGCCGGAGTCACCTTCGCTCGCTCTCAAGGTTGGACACGGATTCTGCTGGAAACTGATTGTGCTTCCAATGCAAATAGAATCAACAATCCAGGATTGGACCTTCCTACATTGGGACCTCTTATTCATCAGATTCGGGAGTCTCTTCATGACTTTGTATCAGCTTCTGTTTCCTTTGTACGCCGTGAGGCAAACCATGTAGCACATTCTTTGGCTACTTTTTCGTTTGGCAATATGTCTGCCTTATCTTTTGATTCTGTTATTCCTCCTTGTATCAATCACCTTGTATCAAATCCTTCTTGAATTAATAAAACTTAGGCACTCTTTTCCCCTTTTTAGGGTCCTCTAGCCTAGCTTGAAGGACAGTAGTAGGGGTTTTTAACGAGACCTTTCTTTCAAAAAAAATTCCAACGGGTCCATTGAAAGGCCCATTTCGACCCGCTCGTCCGAAACCTCTACAAAAGGACTGCAAAACAAGTTTTAATCAAATTTAGGAATTCATGTAATTGATTAGGAGCATTTCAACACAATTATATTGCAAAACCGCAATTTCGGTACTATTTACTCAGTTAAAATTCCAACGGGTCCATTGAAAGGCCCATTTAGACCTGCTCGTCCGAAACCTCTACAAAAAGGACCGCAAAAATGTTTTAATCAAATATTAGGAGTTCAAATAATTGATTAGAAGCTTTTCAACACAATTATATTGCAAAACCGCAATTTATGTACTTTTACTCAGTTAAAATTCCAACGGGTCCATTGAAAGGCCCATTTCGACCCGCTCGTCCGAAACCTCTACAAAAAGGACCGCAAAACAAGTTTTAATCAAATTTTAGGAGTTCATGTAATTGATTAGAAGCTTTTCAACACAATTACATTGCAAAACCTCAATTTCTGTACTTTTGACTAAGTTAAAATTCCAACGGGTCCATTGAAAGGCCCATTTAGACCTGCTCGTCCGAAACCTCTACAAAAAGGACCGCAAAAATGTTTTATTCAAATATTAGGCGTTCAAATAATTGATTAGGAGCTTTTCAACACAATTATATTGCAAAACCTCAATTTCTGTACTTTTTACTCAGTTAAAATTCCAACGGGTCCATTGAAAGGCCCATTTCGACCCGCTCGTCCGAAACCTCTACAAAAAGGACTGCAAAACAAGTTTTAATCAAATTTTAGGAGTTCATGTAATTAATTAGGAGCTTTTCAACGCAATTATATTGCAAAACCTCAATTTCTGTACTTTTTACTCAGTTAAAATTCCAACGGCTCCATTGAATGGCCCATTTAGACCTGCTCGTCCAAAACCTCTACAAAAAGGACAGCAAAAATGTTTTATTCAAATATTAAGAGTTCAAATAATTGATTAGGAGCTTTTCAACACAATTATATTGCAAAACCTCAATTTCTGTACTTTTTACTATGTTAAAATTCCAACGGGTCCATTGAATGGCCCATTTCGACCCGCTCGTCCGAAACCTCTACAAAAAGGACCGCAAAACAAGTTTTAATCAAATATTAGGTGTTCAAATAATTGATTAGGAGCTTTTCAACACAATTAAATTGCAAAACCGCAATTTCTTTACTTTTTACTCAGTTAAAATTCCAACGGGTCCATTGAAAGGCCCATTTCGACCCGCTCGTCCGGAACCTCTACAAAAAGGACTGCAAAACAAGTTTTAATCAAATTTTAGGAGTTCATGTAATTGATTAGGAGCTTTTCAATGCAATTATATTGCAAAACCTCAATTTCTGTACTTTTTACTCAGTTAAAATTCCAATGGGTCCATTGAAAGGCCCATTTAGACTTGCTCGTCCGAAACCTCTACAAAAAGGTCCACAAAACAAGTTTTAATGAAATATTAGGAGTTCAAATAATTGATTAGGAGATTTTCAACACATTTATATTGCAAAACCGCAATTTATGTACCTTTACTCAGTTAAAGTTCCAACGGGTCCATTGAAAGGCCCATTTCGACCCGCTCATCCGAAACCTCTACAAAAAGGACTGGAAAACAAGTTTTAATCAAATTTTAGGAGTTCATGTAATTGATTAGGAGCTTTTCAACACAATTATATTGCAAAACCTCAATTTTTGTACTTTTTACTCATTTATAATTCCAACGGGTCCATTGAAAGGCCCATTTCGACCCGCTCGTCCGAAACCTCTACAAAAAGGACTGCAAAACAAGTTTTAATCAAATTTACGAGTTCATGTAATTGATTAGGAGCTTTTCAACACAATTATATTGCAAAACCTCAATTTCTGTACTTTTTACTCAGTTAAAATTCCAACGGGTCCATTGAAAGGCCCATTTAGACCTGCTCGTCCCAAACCTCTACAAAAAGGACCGCAAAAAATGTTTTATTCAAATATTAGGAGTTCAAATAATAGATTAGGAGCTTTTCAACACAATTATATTGCAAAAGCTCAATTTCGAACCGCTCGTCCGAATCCTCTACAAAAAGGACTGCAAAACAAGTTTTAATCACATATTAGGAGTTCAAATAATTGATTAGGAGCTTTTCAACACAATTATATTGCAAAACCGCAATTTCTGTACTTTTTACTCAGTTAAAATTCCAACGGGTCCTTTGAAAGGCCTATTTCGACGCGTTCGTCCGAAACCTCTACAAAAAGGACTGCAAAACAAGTTTTAATCAAATTTTAGGAGTTCATGTAATTGATTAGGAGCTTTTCAACACAATTATATTGCAAAACTTCAATTTCTGTACCTTTTACTCAGTTAAAATTCCAACGGGTCCATTGAAAGGCCCATTTAGACCTGCTCGTCCGAAACCTCTACAAAAAGGACTGCAAAAATGTTTTATTCAAATTATGGGAGTTCAAATAATTGATTAGGAGCTTTTCAACACAATTATATTGCAAAACCTCAATTTCGACCCGCTCGTCCGAATCCTCTACAAAAAGGACTGCAAAACAAGTTTTAATCACATATTAGGAGTTCAAATAATTGATTAGGAGCTTTTCAACACAATTATATTGCAAAACCGCAATTTCTGTACTTTTTACTAAGTTAAAATTCCAACGGGTCCTTTGAAAGGCCTATTTCGACGCGTTCGTCCGAAACCTCTACAAAAAGGACTGCAAAACAAGTTTTAATCAAATTTTAGGAGTTCATGTAATTGATTAGGAGCTTTTCAACACAATTATATTGCAAAACCTCAATTTCTGTACCTTTTACTCAGTTAAAATTCCAACGGGTCCATTGAAAGGCCCATTTAAACCTGCTCGTCCAAAACCTCTACAAAAAGGACTGCAAAAATGTTTTATTCAAATATTGGGAGTTCAAATAATTGATTAGGAGCTTTTAAACACAATTATATTGCAAAACCTCAATTTCTGTACTTTTTACTCAGTTAAAATTCCAACGGGTCCATTGAAAGTCCCATTTAGACCTGCTCGTCCGAAACCTCTACAAAAAGGACCGCAAAAATGTTTTATTCAAATATTAGGAGTTCAAATAATTGATTATGAGCTTTTCAACACAATTATATTGCAAAACCTCAATTTCTATACTTTTTACTCAGTTAAAATTCCAACGGTTCCATTGAAAGGCCCATTTAGACCTGCTCGTCCGAAACCTCTACAAAAAGGACCGCAAAAATGTTTTATTCAAATATTAGGAGTTCAAATAATTGATTAGGAGCTTTTCAACACAATTATATTGCAAAACCTCAATTTCTGTACCTTTTACTCAGTTAAAATTCCAACGGGTCCATTGAATGGCCCATTTAGACCTGCTCGTCCGAAACCTCTACAAAAAGGACTGCAAAAATGTTTTATTCAAATATTGGGAGTTCAAATAATTGATTAGGAGCTTTTCAACACAATTATATTGCAAAACCTCAATTTCTGTACTTTTTACTCAGTTAAAATTCCAACGGGTCCATTGAAAGTCCCATTTAGACCTGCTCGTCCGAAACCTCTACAAAAAGGACCGCAAAAATGTTTTATTCAAATATTAGGAGTTCAAATAATTGATTAGGAGCTTTTCAACACAATTATATTGCAAAACCTCAATTTCTGTACTTTTTACTCAGTTAAAATTCCAACGGTTCCATTGAAAGGCCCATTTAGACCTGCTCGTCCGAAACCTCTACAAAAAGGACCGCAAAAATGTTTTATTCAAATATTAGGAGTTCAAATAATTGATTAGGAGCTTTTCAACACAATTATATTGCAAAACCTCAATTTCTGTACTTTTTACTCAGTTAAAATTCCAACGGGTCCATTGAAAGGCCCATTTAGACCTGCTCGTCCGAAACCTCTACAAAAAAATGACCGCAAAAATGTTTTATTCAAATATTAGGAGTTGAAATAATTGATTAGGAGCTTTTCAACACACTTATATTCAAAACATCAATTTCTGTACTTTTTACTCAGTTAAAATTCCAAAGGGTCCATTGAAAGGCCCATTTAGACCTGCTCGTCCCAAACCTCTAAAAAAGGACCGCAAAAATGTTTTATTCAAATATTAGGAGTTCAAATAATTGATTAGGAGCTTTTCAACACAATTATATTACAAAACCTCAATTTCTGTATTTTTACTCAATTAAAATTCCAACGGGTCCATTGAAAGTCCCATTTAGACCTGCTCGTCCGAAACCTATACAAAAAGGACCGCAAAAATGTTTTATTCAAATATTAGGAGTTCAAATAATTGATTAGGAGCTTTTCAACACAATTATATATCAAAGCCTCAATTTCAGTACTTTTTACTCAGTTAAAATTCCAACGGGTCCATTGAAAGGCCCATTTAGACCTGCTCGTCCGAAACCTCTACAAAAAGGACCTCAAAAAATGTTTTATTCAAATATTAGGAGTTCAAATAATTGATTAGGAGCTTTTCAACACAATTACATTGCAAAACCTCAATTTATGTACTTTTTACTCAGTTAAAATTCCAACGGTTCCATTGAAAGGCCAATTTAGACCTGCTCGTCCGAAACCTCTACAAAAAGGACCGCAAAAATGTTTTATTAAAATATTAGGAGTTCAAATAATTGATTAGGAGCTTTTCAACACAATTATATTGCAAAACCTCAATTTCTGTACTTTTTACTCAGTTAAAATTCCAACGGGTCCATTGAAAGGCCCATTTAGACCCGCTCGTCCGAAACCTCTACAAAAAGGACCGCAAAAATGTTTTATTCAAATATTAGGAGTTCAAATAATTGATTAGGAGCTTTTCAACACAATTATATTGCAAAACCTCAATTTATGTACTTTTTACTCAGTTAAAATTCCAACGGTTCCATTGAAAGGCCAATTTAGACCTGCTCGTCCGAAACCTCTACAAAAAGGACCGCAAAAATGTTTTATTCAAATATTAGGAGTTCAAATAATTGATTAGGAGCTTTTCAACACAATTATATTGCAAAACCTCAATTTCTGTACTTTTTACTCAGTTAAAATTCCAACGGTTCCATTGAAAGGCCCATTTAGACCTGCTCGTCCGAAACCTCTAAAAAAAGGACCGCAAAAATGTTTTATTCAAATATTAGGAGTTCAAATAATTGATTAGGAGCTTTTCAACACACTTATATTGCAAAACTTCAATTTCTGTACTTTTTACTCAATTAAAATTCCAACGGGTCCATTGAAAGGCCCATTTAGACCTGCTCGTCCGAAACCTCTACAAAAAGGACCGCAAAAATGTTTTATTCAAATATTAGGAGTTGAAATAATTGATTAGGAGCTTTTCAACACACTTATATTCAAAACATCAATTTCTGTACTTTTTACTCAGTTAAAATTCCAAAGGGTCCATTGAAAGGCCCATTTAGACCTGCTCGTCCCAAACCTCTAAAAAAGGACCGCAAAAATGTTTTATTCAAATATTAGGAGTTCAAATAATTGATTAGGAGCTTTTCAACACAATTATATTACAAAACCTCAATTTCTGTATTTTTACTCAATTAAAATTCCAACGGGTCCATTGAAAGTCCCATTTAGACCTGCTCGTCCGAAACCTATACAAAAAGGACCGCAAAAATGTTTTATTCAAATATTAGGAGTTCAAATAATTGATTAGGAGCTTTTCAACACAATTATATATCAAAGCCTCAATTTCAGTACTTTTTACTCAGTTAAAATTCCAACGGGTCCATTGAAAGGCCCATTTAGACCTGCTCGTCCGAAACCTCTACAAAAAGGACCTCAAAAAATGTTTTATTCAAATATTAGGAGTTCAAATAATTGATTAGGAGCTTTTCAACACAATTACATTGCAAAACCTCAATTTATGTACTTTTTACTCAGTTAAAATTCCAACGGTTCCATTGAAAGGCCAATTTAGACCTGCTCGTCCGAAACCTCTACAAAAAGGACCGCAAAAATGTTTTATTAAAATATTAGGAGTTCAAATAATTGATTAGGAGCTTTTCAACACAATTATATTGCAAAACCTCAATTTCTGTACTTTTTACTCAGTTAAAATTCCAACGGGTCCATTGAAAGGCCCATTTAGACCTGCTCGTCCGAAACCTCTACAAAAAAATGACCGCAAAAATGTTTTATTCAAATATTAGGAGTTCAAATAATTGATTAGGAGCTTTTCAACACAATTATATTGCAAAACCTCAATTTCTGTATTTTTACTCAATTAAAATTCCAACGGGTCCATTGAAAGTCCCATTTAGACCTGTTCGTCCGAAACCTATACAAAAAGGACCGCAAAAATGTTTTATTCAAATATTAGGAGTTCAAATAATTGATTAGGAGCTTTTCAACACAATTATATATCAAAGCCTCAATTTCTGTACTTTTTACTCAGTTAAAATTCCAACGGGTCCATTGAAAGGCCCATTTAGACCTGCTCGTCCGAAACCTCTACAAAAAGGACCGCAAAAAATGTTTTATTCAAATATTAGGAGTTCAAATAATTGATTAGAGCTTTTCAACACAATTATATTGCAAAACCTCAATTTCTGTACTTTTTACTCAGTTAAAATTCCAACGGGTCCATTGAAAGGCCCATTTAGACCTGCTCGTCCCAAACCTCTACAAAAAGGACCGCAAAAAATGTTTTATTCAAATATTAGGAGTTTAAATAATAGATTAGGAGCTTTTCAACACAATTATATTGCAAAAGCTCAATTTATGTACTTTTTACTCAGTTAAAATTCCAACGGGTCCATTGAAAGGCCCATTTCGACCCGCTCGTCGGAATCCTCTACAAAAAGGACTGCAAAACAAGTTTTAATCACATATTAGGAGTTCAAATAATTGATTAGGAGCTTTTAAACACAATTATACTGCAAAACCGCAATTTCTGTACTTTTTACTCAGTTAAAATTCCAACGGGTCCATTGAAAGGCACATTTCGACCTGCTCGTCCGAAACCTCTACAAAAAGGACCGCAAAAATATTTTATTCAAATATTAGGAGTTCAAATAATTGATTTGGAGCTTTTCAACACACTTATATTTCAAAACATCAATTTCTGTACTTTTTACTCAGTTAAAATTCCAATGGGTCCATTGAAAGGGCCATTTAGACATGCTCGTCCGAAACCTCTACAAAAAGGACCGCAAAAATGTTTTATTCAAATATTAGGAGTTCAAATAATTGATTAGGAGCTTTTCAACACAATTATATTGCAAAACCTCAATTTTTGTACTTTTTACTCAGTTAAAATTCCAACGGGTCCATTGAAAGGCCCATTTAGACCTGCTCGTCCGAAACCTCTACAAAAAAATGACCGCAAAAATGTTTTATTCAAATATTAGGAGTTCAAATAATTGATTAGGAGCTTTTCAACACACTTATATTCAAAACATCAATTTCTGTACTTTTTACTCAGTTAAAATTCCAACGGGTCCATTGAAAGGCCCATTTAGACCTGCTCGTCCCAAACCTCTAAAAAAGGACCGCAAAAATGTTTTATTCAAATATTAGGAGTTCAAATAATTGATTAGGAGCTTTTCAACACACTTATATTTCAAAACTTCAATTTCTGTACTTTTTACTCAGTTAAAATTCCAACGGGTCCATTAAAAGGCCCATTTAGACCTGCTCGTCCCAAACCTCTACAAAAAGGACCGCAAAAAATGTTTTATTCAAATATTAGGAGTTCAAATAATTGATTAGGAGCTTCTCAACACAATTATATTGCAAAACCTCAATTTCAGTACTTTTTACTCAGTTAAAATTCCAACGGGTCCATTGAAAGGCCCATTTAGACCTGCTCGTCCCAAACCTCTAAAAAAGGACCGCAAAAATGTTTTATTCAAATATTAGGAGTTCAAATAATTGATTAGGAGCTTTTCAACACAATTATATTGCAAAACCTCAATTTCTGTACTTTTTACTCAGTTAAAATTCCAATGGGTCCATTGAAAGGCCCATTTAGACCCGCTCGTCCGAAACCTCTACAAAAAGGACCGCAAAAATGTTTTATTCAAATATTAGGAGTTCAAATAATTGATTAGGAGCTTTTCAACACAATTATATTGTAAAACCTCAATTTCTGTACTTTTTACATAGTTAAAATTCCAACGGTTCCATTGAAAGGCCCATTTAGACCTGCTCGTCCGAAACCTCTACAAAAAGGACCGCAAAAATGTTTTATTCAAATATTAGGAGTTCAAATAATTGATTAGGAGCTTTTCAACACACTTATATTTCAAAACTTCAATTTCTGTACTTTTTACTCAATTAAAATTCTAACGGGTCCATTGAAAGGCCCATTTAGACCTCCTCGTCCGAAACCTCTACAAAAAGGACCGCAAAAATGTTTTATTCAAATATTAGGAGTTCAAATAATTGATTTGGAGCTTTTCAACACACTTATATTTCAAAACATCAATTTCTGTACTTTTTACTCAGTTAAAATTCCAACAGGTCCATTGAAAGGCCCATTTAGACCTGCTCGTCCGAAACCTCTACAAAAAGGACCGCAAAAATGTTTTATTCAAATATTAGGAGTTCAAATAATTGATTAGGAGCTTTTCAACACAATTATATTGCAAAACCTCAATTTCTGTACTTTTTACTCAGTTAAAATTCCAACGGGTCCATTGAAAGGCCCATTTAGACCTGCTCGTCCGAAACCACTACAAAAAGGACCGCAAAAATGTTTTATTCAAATATTAGGAGTTCAAATAATTGATTAGAAGTTTTTCAACACACTTATATTTCAAAACATCAATTTCTGTACTTTTTACTCAGTTAAAATTCCAACGGGTCCATTGAAAGGCCCATTTAGACCTGCTCGTCCCAAACCTCTACAAAAAGGACCGCAAAAAATGTTTTATTCAAATATTAGGAGTTTAAATAATAGATTAGGAGCTTTTCGACACAATTATATTGCAAAAGCTCAATTTATGTACTTTTTACTCAGTTAAAATTCCAACGGGTCCATTGAAAGGCCCATTTCGACCCGCTCGTCCGAATCCTCTACAAAAAGGACTGCAAAACAAGTTTTAATCACATATTAGGAGTTCAAATAATTGATTAGGAGCTTTTCAACACAATTATATTGCAAAACCGCAATTTCTGTACTTTTTACTCAGTTAAAATTCCAACGGGTCCTTTGAAAGGCCTATTTCGACGCGCTCGTCCGAAACCTCTACAAAAAGGACTGCAAAACAAGTTTTAATCAAATTTTAGGAGTTCATGTAATTGATTAGGAGCTTTTCAAAACAATTATATTGCAAAACCTCAATTTCTGTACCTTTTACTCAGTTAAAATTCCAACGGGTCCATTGAAAGGCCCATTTAGACCTGCTCGTCCGAAACCTCTACAAAAAGGACTGCAAAAATGTTTTATTCAAATATTGGGAGTTCAAATAATTGATTAGGAGCTTTTCAACACAATTATATTGCAAAACCTCAATTTCTGTACTTTTTACTCAGTTAAAATTCCAACGGGTCCATTGAAAGTCCCATTTAGACCTGCTCGTCCGAAACCTCTACAAAAAGGACCGCAAAAATGTTTTATTCAAATATTAGGAGTTCAAATAATTGATTAGGAGCTTTTCAACACAATTATATTGCAAAACCTCAATTTATGTACTTTTTACTCAGTTAAAATTCCAACGGTTCCATTGAAAGGCCAATTTAGACCTGCTCGTTCAAAACCTCTACAAAAAGGACCGCAAAAATGTTTTATTCAAATATTAGGAGTTCAAATAAATTATTAGGAGCTTTTCAACACAATTATATTGCAAAACCTCAATTTTTGTACTTTTTACTCAGTTAAAACTCCAACGGGTCCATTAAAAGGCCCATTTAGACCTGCTCGTCCGAAACCACTACAAAAAGGACCGCAAAAATGTTTTATTCAAATATTAGGTGTTCAAATAATTGATTAGAAGCTTTTAAACACACTTATATTTCAAAACATCAATTTTTGTACTTTTTACTCAGTTAAAATTCCAACGGGTCCATTGAAAGGCCCATTTAGACCTGCTCGTCCCAAACCTCTAAAAAAGGACCGCAAAAATGTTTTATTCAAATATTAGGAGTTCAAATAATTGATTAGGAGCTTTTCAACACAATTATATTGCAAAACCTCAATTTCTGTATTTTTACTCAATTAAAATTCCAACGGGTCCATTGAAAGGCCCATTTAGACCTGCTCGTCCCAAACCTCTACAAAAAGGACCGCAAAAAATGTTTTATTCAAATATTAGGAGTTTAAATAATAGATTAGGAGCTTTTCAACACAATTATATTGCAAAAGCTCAATTTATGTACTTTTTACTCAGTTAAAATTCCAACAGTTCCATTGAAAGGCCCATTTCGACCAGCTCGTCCGAATCCTCTACAAAAAGGACTGCAAAACAAGTTTTAATCACATATTAGGAGTTCAAATAATTGATTAGGAGCTTTTCAACACAATTATATTGCAAAACCGCAATTTATGTACTTTTTACTCAGTTAAAATTCCAACGGGTCCTTTGAAAGGCCTATTTCGACGCGCTCGTCCGAAACCTCTACAAAAAGGACTGCAAAACAAGTTTTAATCAAATTTTAGGAGTTCATGTAATTGATTAGGAGCTTTTCAACACAATTATATTGCAAAACCTCAATTTCTGTACCTTTTACTCAGTTAAAATTCCAACGGGTCCATTGAAAGCCCCATTTAGACCTGCTCGTCCGAAACCTCTACAAAAAGGACCGCAAAAATGTTTTATTCAAATATTAGGAGTTGAAATAATTGATTAGGAGCTTTTCAACACACTTATATTCAAAACATCAATTTCTGTACTTTTTACTCAGTTAAAATTCCAAAGGGTCCATTGAAAGGCCCATTTAGACCTGCTCGTCCCAAACCTCTAAAAAAGGACCGCAAAAATGTTTTATTCAAATATTAGGAGTTCAAATAATTGATTAGGAGCTTTTCAACACAATTATATTACAAAACCTCAATTTCTGTATTTTTACTCAATTAAAATTCCAACGGGTCCATTGAAAGTCCCATTTAGACCTGCTCGTCCCAAACCTCTACAAAAAGGAACGCAAAAAGGTTTTATTCAAATATTATGAGTTCAAATAATTTATTAGGAGCTTTTCAACACAATTATATTGCAAAACCTCAATTTCTGTACTTTTTACTCAGTTAAAATTCCAACGGTTCCATTGAAAGGCCAATTTAGACCTGCTCGTCCGAAACCTCTACAAAAAGGACCGCAAAAATGTTTTATTCAAATATTAGGAGTTCAAATAATTGATTAGGAGCTTTTCTACACAATTATATTGCAAAACCTCAATTTCTGTACTTTTTACTCAGTTAAAATTCCAACGGGTCCATTGAAAGGCCCATTTAGACTCGCTCGTCCGAAACCTCTACAAAAAGGACCGCAAAAATGTTTTATTTAAATATTAGGAGTTCAAATAATTGATTAGGAGCTTTTCAACACAATTATATTGCAAAACCTCAATTTCTTTACTCTTTACTCAGTTAAAATTCCAACGGTTCCATTGAAAGGCCCATTCAGACCTGCTCGTCCGAAACCTCTACAAAAACGACTGCAAAAATGTTTTATTCAAATATTGGGAGTTCAAATGATTGATTAGGAGCTTTTCAACACAATTATATTGCAAAACCTCAATTTCTGTACTTTTTACTCAGTTAAAATTCCAACGGGTCCATTGAAAGGCCCATTTAGACCTGCTCGTCCGAAACCTCTACAAAAAGGACTGCAAAAATGTTTTATTCAAATATTAGGAGTTCAAATAATTGATTAGGAGCTTTTCAACACAATTATATTGCAAAACCTCAATTTCTGTACTCTTTACTCAGTTAAAATTCCAACGGTTCCATTGAAAGGCCCATTTAGACCTGCTCGTCCGAAACCTCTACAAAAAGGACTGCAAAAATGTTTTATTCAAATATTGGGAGTTCAAATAATTGATTAGGAGCTTTTCAACACAATTATATTGCAAAACCTCAATTTCTGTACTCTTTACTCAGTTAAAATTCCAACGGTTCCATTGAAAGGCCCATTTAGACCTGCTCGTCCGAAACCTCTACAAAAAGGACTGCAAAAATGTTTTATTCAAATATTAGGAGTTCATATAATTGATTAGGAGCTTTTCAACACAATTATATTGCAAAACCTCAATTTCTGTACTCTTTACTCAGTTAAAATTCCAACGGTTCCATTGAAAGGCCCATTTAGACCTGCTCGCCCGAAACCTCTACAAAAAGGACTGCAAAAATGTTTTATTCAAATATTGGGAGTTCAAATAATTGATTAGGAGCTTTTCAACACAATTATATTGCAAAACCTCAACTTCTGTACTTTTTACTCAGTTAAAATTCCAACGGGTCCATTGAAAGTCCCAATTAGACCTGCTCGTCCGAAACCTCTACAAAAAGGACCGCAAAAATGTTTTATTCAAATATTAGGAGTTCAAATAATTGATTAGGAGCTTTTCAACACAATTATATTGCAAAACCTCAATTTATGTACTTTTTACTCAGTTAAAATTCCAACGGTTCCATTGAAAGGCCAATTTAGACCTGCTCGTCCGAAACCTCTACAAAAAGGACCGCAAAAATGTTTTATTCAAATATTAGGAGTTCAAATAATTGATTAGGAGCTTTTCAACACAATTATATTGCAAAACCTCAATTTCTGTACTTTTTACTCAGTTAAAATTCCAACGGGTCCATTGAAAGGCCCATTTAGACCTGCTCGTCCGAAACCACTACAAAAAGGACCGCAAAAATGTTTTATTCAAATATTAGGAGTTCAAATAATTGATTAGAAGCTTTTCAACACACTTATATTTCAAAACATCAATTTCTGTACTTTTTACTCAGTTAAAATTCCAACGGGTCCATTGAAAGGCCCATTTAGACCTGCTCGTCCCAAACCTCTAAAAAAGGACCGCAAAAATGTTTTATTCAAATATTAGGAGTTCAAATAATTGATTAGGAACTTTTCAACACAATTATATTGCAAAACCTCAATTTCTGTACTTTTTACTCAGTTAAAATTCAAACGGGTCCATTGAAAGGCCCATTTGGACCTGCTCGTCCGAAACCTCTACAAAAAGGACCGCAAAAATGTTTTATTCAAATATTAGGAGTTCAAATAATTGATTAGGAGCTTTTCAACACAATTATATTGCAAAACCTCAATTTCTGTACTTTTTACTCAGTTAAAATCCTAACGGGTCCATTGAAAGGCCCATTTAGACCTGCTCGTCCGAAACCTCTACAAAAATGACCGCAAAAATGTTTTATTCAAATATTTGGAGTTCAAATAATTGATTAGGAGCTTTTGAACACAATTATATTGCAAAACCTCAATTTCTGTACTTTTTAATCAGTTAAAATTCCAACGGGTCCATTGAAAGACCCATTTAGACCTGCTCGTCCGAAACCTCTACAAAAAGGACCGCAAAAATGTTTTATTCAAATATTAGGAGTTCAAATAATTGATTAGGAGCTTTTCAACACAATTATATTGCAAAACCTCAATTTCTGTACTTTTTACTCAGTTAAAATTCCAACGGGTCCATTGAAAGGCCCATTTAGACCTGCTCGTCCGAAACCTCTACAAAAAGGACCGCAAAAATGTTTTATTCAAATATTAGGAGTTCAAATAATTTATTAGGAGCTTTTGAACACAATTATATTGCAAAACCTCAATTTTTGTACTTTTTAATCAGATAAAATTCCAACGGGTCCATTGAAAGGCCCATTTCGACCCGCTCATCCGAAACCTCTAAAAAAAGGACCGCAAAACAAATTTTAAACAAATTTTAGGAGTTCATGTAATTGAATAGGAGCTTTTCAACACAATTATATTGCAAAACCTCAATTTCTGTAATTTTTACTCAGTTAAAATTCCAACGGGTCCATTGAAAGGCCCATTTCGACCTACTCCTCCGAAACCTCTACAAAAAGGACCACAAAAATGATTTATTCATATATTAGGAGTTCAAATAATTGATTAGGAGATTTTCAACACAAATATATTGCAAAACCTCAATTTCAGTACTTTTTACTTAATTAAAATTCCAACGGGTCCATTGAAAGGCCCATGTCGACCCGCTCGTCCGAATCATCTACAAAAAGGACTGCAAAACAAGTTTTAATCACATATTAGGAGTTCAAATAATTGATTAGGAGCTTTTCAACACAATTATATTGCAAAACCACAATTTCTGTACTTTTTACTCAGTTAAAATTCCAACGGGTCCATTGAAAGGCCCATTTAGACCTGCTCGTCCGAAACCTCTATAAAAAGGACCGCAAAAATGTTTTATTCAAATATTAGGAGTTCAAATAATTTATTAGGAGCTTTTGAACACAATTATATTGCAAAACCTCAATTTCTGTACTTTTTAATCAGTTAAAATTCCAACGGGTCCATTGAAAGGCCCATTTCGACCCGCTCGTCCGAAACCTCTAAAAAAGGACCGCAAAACAAATTTTAAACAAATTTTAGGAGTTCATGTAATTGAATAGGAGCTTTTCAACACAATTATATTGCAAAACCTCAATTTCTGTACTTTTTACTCAGTTAAAATTCCAACGGGTCCATTGAAAGGCCCATTTCGACCTGCTCCTCCGAAATCTCTACAAGAAGGACCGCAAAAATGTTTTATTCAAATATTAGGAGTTCAAATAATTGATTAGGAGCTTTTCAACACACTTATATTTCAAAACTTCAATTTCTGTACTTTTTACTCAGTTAAAATTCCAACGGGTCCATTAAAAGGCCCATTTAGACCTGCTCGTCCCAAACCTCTACAAAAAGGACCGCAAAAAATGTTTTATTCAAATATTAGGAGTTCAAATAATTGATTAGGAGCTTCTCAACACAATTATATTGCAAAACCTCAATTTCTGTACTTTTTAGTCAGTTAAAATTCCAACAGGTCCATTGAAAGGCCCATTTCGACCCGCTCGTCCGAATCCTCTACAAAAAGGACTGCAAAACAAGTTTTAATCACATATTAGGATTTCAAATAATTGATTAGGAGCTTTTCAACACAATTATATTGCAAAACCGCAATTTCTGTACTTTTTACTCAGTTAAAATTCTAACGGGTCCATTGAAAGGCCCATTTCGACCCGCTCGTCCGAAACCTCTATAAAAAGGACCGCAAAAATGTTTTATTCAAATATTAGGAGTTCAAATAATTTATTAGGAGCTTTTGAACACAATTATATTGCAAAACCTCAATTTCTGTACTTTTTAATCAGTTAAAATTCCAACGGGTCCATTGAAAGGCCCATTTCGACCCGCTCGTCCGAAACCTCTAAAAAAGGACCGCAAAACAAATTTTAAACAAATTTTAGGAGTTCATGTAATTGATTAGGAGCTTTTCAACACAATTATATTGCAAAACCTCAATTTCTGTATTTTTTACTCAATAAAAATTCCAACGGGTCCATTGAAAGGCCCATTTCGACGCGCTCGTCCGAAACCTCTACAAAAAGGACTGCAAAACAAGTTTTAATCAATTTTTAGGAGTTCATGTAATTGATTAGGAGCTTTTCAACACAATTATATTGCAAAACCTCAATTTCTGTACTTTTTACTCAGTTAAAATTCCAACGGGTCCATTGAAAGGCCCATTTAGACCTGCTCGTCCGAAACCACTACAAAAAGGACCGCAAAAATGTTTTATTCAAATATTAGGAGTTCAAATAATTGATTAGGAGCTTTTCAACACAATTATATTGCAAAACCTCAATTTCTGTACTTTTTACTCAGTTAAAATTCCAATGGGTCCATTGAAAGGCCCATTTAGACCCGCTCGTCCGAAACTTCTACAAAAAGGACCGCAAAAATGTTTTATTCAAATATTAGGAGTTCAAATAATTGATTAGGAGCTTTTCAACTCAATTATATTGCAAAACCTCAATTTCTGTACTTTTTACTCAGTTAAAATTCCAACGGGTCCATTGAAAGGGCCATTTAGACCTGCTCGTTCGAAACCTCTACAAAAAGGACCGCAAAAAATGTTTTATTCAAATATTAGGAGTTCAAATAATTGATTATGAGCTTTTAAACACAATTATATTGCAAAACCTCAATTTCTGTACTTCTTACTCAGTTAAAATTCCAACGGGTCCATTGAAAGGCCTATTTCGACCCGCTCGTCCGAAACCTCTACAAAAAGGACTGCAAAACAAGTTTTAATCAAATATTAGGAGTTCAAATAATTGATTAGGAGCTTTTCAACACAATTATATTGCAAAACCTCAATTTCTGTACTTTTTACTCAGTAAAAATTCCAACGGGTCCAGAAAGACCCATTTCGACCCGCTCGTCTGAAACCTCTACAAAAAGGAGTGCAAAACAAGTTTTAATCAAATATTAGGAGTTCAAATAATTGATTAGGAGCTTTTAAACACAATTATATTGCAAAACCGCAATTTCTGTACTTTTTACTCAGTTAAAATTCCAACGGGTCCATTGAAAGGCCCATTTAGACCTGCTCGTCCGAAACCTCTACAAAAAGGACCACAAAAATGTTTTATTCAAATATTAGGAGTTCAAATAATTGATTAGGAGCTTTTCAACACAATTATATTGCAAAACCTCAATTTCTGTATTTTTTACTCAATTAAAATTCCAACGGGTCCATTGAAAGGCCCATTTCGACCCGCTCGTCCGAAACCTCTACAAAAAGGATTGCAAAACAAGTTTTAATCAAATTTTATGAGTTCATGTAATTGATTAGGAGCTTTTCAACACAATTATATTGCAAAACCTCAATTTCTGTACTTTTTACTCAGTTAAAATTCCAACGGGTCCATTTAAAGGCCCATTTAGACCTGCTCGTCTGAAACCTCTACAAAAAGGACCGCAAAAATGTTTTATTCAAATATTAGGAGTTCAAATAATTGATTAGGAGCTTTTCAACACAATTATAATACAAAATTGCAATTTCTGTACTTTTTACTTAGTTAAAATTCCAACGGGTCCATTGAAAGGCCCATTTAGACCTGCTCGTCCGAAACCTCTACAAAAAGGACCGCAAAAAATGTTTTATTCAAATATTAGGAGTTCAAATAATTGATTAGGAGCTTTTCAACACAATTATATTGCAAAACCTCAATTTCTGTACTTTTTACTCAGTTAAAATTCCAACGAGTCTATTCAAAGGCCCATTTAGACCTGCTCGTCAGAAACCTCTACAAAAAGGACCGCAAAAATGTTTTATTCAAATATTAGGAGTTCAAATAATTGATAGGAGCTTTTCAACATAATTATATTGCAAAACCTCAATTTCTGTACTTTTTACTCAGTTAAAATTCCAACGGGTCCATTGAAAGGCCCATTTCGACCCGCTCGTCCGAAACCTCTACAAAAAGGACGGCAAAACAAGTTTTAATCAAATATTAGGAGTTCAAATAATTGATTAGGAGCTTTTCAACACAATTATAATGCAAAACCGCAATTTCTGTACTTTTTACTCAGTTATAATTCCAACGGGTCCATTGAAAGGCCCTTTTCGACGCGCTCGTCCGAAACCTCTAAAATAAGGACTGTAAAACAAGTTTTTATCATATTTTAGGAGTACATGTAATTGATTAGGAGCTTTTCAACACAAATATATTGCAAAACCTCAATTTCTGTACTTTTTACTCAGTTAAAATTCCAACGGGTCCATTGAAAGGCCCATTTAGACCTGCTCGTCCGAAACCTCTACAAAAAGGACCGCAAAAATGTTTTATTCAAATATTAGGAGTTCAAATAATTGATTAGGAGCTTTTCAAAACAATTATATTGCAAAACCTCAATTTCTGTACTTTTTACTCAGTTAAAATTCCAACGGGTCCATTGAAAGGGCCATTTAGACCTTCTCGTTCGAAACCTCTGCAAAAAGGACCGCAAAAAATGTTTTATTCAAATATTAGGAGTTCAAATAATTGATTAGGAGCTTTTCAACACAATTATATTGCAAAACCTCAATTTCTGTACTTTTTACTCAGTTAAAATTCCAACGGGTCCATTGAAAGGCCCATTTCGACCTGCTCGTCCGAAACCTCTACAAAAAGGACCGCAAAACAAGTTTTATTCAAATATTAGGACTTCAAATAATTTATTAGGAGCTTTTCAAAACAATTATATTGCAAAACCTCAATTTCTGTACTTTTTACTCAGTTAAAATTCCAACGGGTCCATTGAAAGGGCCATTTAGACCTTCTCGTTCGAAACCTCTGCAAAAAGGACCGCAAAAAATGTTTTATTCAAATATTAGGAGTTCAAATAATTGATTAGGAGCTTTTCAAAACAATTATATTGCAAAACCTCAATTTCTGTACTTTTTACTCAGTTAAAATTCCAACGGGTCCATTGAAAGGCCCATTTCGACCTGCTCGTCCGAAACCTCTACAAAAAGGACCGCAAAACAAGTTTTATTCAAATATTAGGACTTCAAATAATTTATTAGGAGCTTTTCAACACAATTATATTGCAAAACCTCAATTTATGTACTTTCTACTCAGTTAAAATTCCAACGGGTCCATTGAAAGGCCTATTTCGACCTGCTCGTCCGAAACCTCTACAAAAAGGACCGCAAAAATGTTTTATTCAAATATTAGTAGTTCAAATAATTGATTAGGAGCTTTTCAACACAATTATATTGCAAAACCTCAATTTCTGTACTTTTTACTCAGTTAAAATTCCAACGGGTCCATTGAAAGGCCCATTTCGACCCGCTCGTCTGAAACCTCTACAAAAAGGACTGAAAAACAAATTTTAATCAAATATTAGGAGTTCAAATAATTGATTAGGAGCTTTTCAACACAATTATATTGCAAAATTCCGACGGGTCCATTGAAAGGCCCATTTAGACCTGCTCGTCCGAAACCTCTACAAAAAGGACCGCAAAAATGTTTTATTCAAATATTAGGAGTTCAAAAAAATTATTAGGAGCTTTTCAACTCAATTATATTGAAAAACCTCAATTTCTGTATTTTTTACTCAATTAAAATTCCAACGGGTCCATTGAAAGGCTTATTTCGACCCGCTCGTCCGAAACCTCTACAAAAAGGATTGAAAAATAAGTTTTAATCAAATTTTAGGAATTCATGTAATTGATTAGGAGCTTTTCAACACAATTATATTGCAAAACCTCAATTTCCGTACTTCTTACTCAGTTAAAATTCCAACGGGTCCATTGAAAGGCCCATTTCGACCCGCTCGTCCGAAACCTTTACAAAAAGGAGTGCAAAAAAAGTTTTAATCAAATATTAGGAGTTCAAATAATTGATTAGGAGCTTTTCAACACAATTATATTGCAAAACCGCAATTTCTATACTTTTTACTCAGTTAAAATTCCAACGGGTCCATTGAAAGGCCCATTTAGACCTGCTCGTCCGAAACCTCTACAAAAAGGACCACAAAAATGTTTTATTCAAATATTAGGAGTTCAAATAATTTATTAGGAGCTTTTCAACACAATTATATTGCAAAACCTCAATTTCTGTATTTTTTACTCAATAAAAATTCCAACGGGTCCATTGAAAGGCCCATTTCGACCCGCTCGTCCGAAACCTCTACAAAAAGGATTGCAAAACAAGTTTTAATCAAATTTTAGGAGTTCATGTAATTGATTAGGAGCTTTTCAACACAATTATATTGCAAAACCTCAATTTCTGTACTTTTTACTCAGTTAAAATTCCAACGGGTCCATTGAAAGGCCCATTTAGACCTGCTCGTCCGAAACCTCTACAAAAAGGATTGCAAAACAAGTTTTAATCAAATTTTAGGAGTTCATGTAATTGATTAGGAGCTTTTCAACACAATTATATTGCAAAACCTCAATTTCTGTACTTTTTACTCAGTTAAAATTCCAACGGGTCCATTGAAAGGCCCATTTAGACCTGCTCGTCCGAAACCTTTACAAAAAGGACCGCAAAAATGTTTTATTCAAATATTAGGAGTTCAAATAATTGATTAGGAGCTTTTCAACACAATTATATTGGAAAATTGCAATTTATGTACTTTTTACTCAGTTAAAATTCCAACGGGTCCATTGAAAGGCCCATTTAGACCCGCTCGTCCGAAACTTCTACAAAAAGGACCGCAAAAATGTTTTATTCAAATATTAGGAGTTCAAATAATTGATTAGGAGCTTTTCAACTCAATTATATTGCAAAACCTCAATTTCTGTACTTTTTACTCAGTTAAAATTCCAACGGGTCCATTGAAAGGCCCATTTAGACATGCTCGTCCGAAACCTCTACAAAAAGGACTGGAAAAATGTTTTATTCAAATATTAGGAGTTTAAATAATTGATTAGGAGCTTTTGAACACAATTATATTGCAAAACCCCAATTTCTGTACTTTTTACTCAGTTAAAATTCCAACAGGTCCATTGAAAGGACCATTTCGACCCGCTCGTCCGCAACCTCTACAAAAAGGACCGCAAAACAAGTTTTAATCAAATTTTAGGACTTCATATAATTGATTAGGAGCTTTTCAACACAATTATATTGCAAAACCGCAATTTTTGTACTTTTTACTCAGTTAAAATTCCAACGGGTCCATTGAAAGGCCCATTTCGACCCGCTCGTCCGAAACCTTTACAAAAAGGAGTGCAAAAAAAGTTTTAATCAAATATTAGGAGTTCAAATAATTGATTAGGAGCTTTTCAACACAATTATATTGCAAAATCGCAATTTCTATACTTTTTACTCAGTTAAAATTCCAACGGGTCCATTGAAAGGCCCATTTCGACCCGCTCGTCCGAAACCTCTACAAAAAGGATTGCAAAACAAGTTTTAATCAAATTTTAGGAGTTCATGTAATTGATTAGGAGCTTTTCAACACAATTATATTGCAAAACCTCAATTTCTGTACTTTTTACTCAGTTAAAATTCCAACGGGTCCATTGAAAGGCCCATTTAGACCTGCTCGTCCGCAACCTTTACAAAAAGGACCGCAAAAATGTTTTATTCAAATATTAGGAGTTCAAATAATTGATTAGGAGCTTTTCAACACAATTATATTGGAAAATTGCAATTTATGTACTTTTTACTCAGTTAAAATTCCAACGGGTCCATTGAAAGGCCCATTTAGACCCGCTCGCCCGAAACTTCTACAAAAAGGACCGCAAAAATGTTTTATTCAAATATTAGGAGTTCAAATAATTGATTAGGAGCTTTTCAACTCAATTATATTGCAAAACCTCAATTTCTGTACTTTTTACTCAGTTAAAATTCCAACGGGTCCATTGAAAGGCCCATTTAGACCTGCTCGTCCGAAACCTCTACAAAAAGGACCACAAAACATGTTTTATTCAAATATTAGGACGTCAAATAATTGATTAGGAGCTTTTCAACACAATTATATTGCAAAACCTGAATTTCTGTACTTTTTACTCACTTAAAATTCCAACGGGTCCATAGAAAGTCCCATTTAGACCTGCTCGTCCGAAACCTCTACAAAAAGGACCGCAAAAATGTTTTATTCAAATATTAGAAGTTTAAATAATTGATTAGGAGCTTTTGAACACAATTATATTGCAAAACCTCAATTTATGTACTTTTTACTCACTTAAAATTCCAACAGGTCCATTGAAAGGACCATTTCGACCCGCTCGTCCGCAACCTCTACAAAAAGGACCGCAAAACAAGTTTTAATCAAATTTTAGGACTTCATATAATTGATTAGGAGCTTTTCAACACAATTATATTGCAAAACCGCAATTTTTGTACTTTTTACTCAGTTAAAATTCCAACGGGTCCATTGAAAGGCCCATTTCGACCCGCTCGTCCGAAACCTTTACAAAAAGGAGTGCAAAAAAAGTTTTAATCAAATATTAGGAGTTCAAATAATTGATTAGGAGCTTTTCAACACAATTATATTGCAAAATCGCAATTTCTATACTTTTTACTCAGTTAAAATTCCAACGGGTCCATTGAAAGGCCCATTTAGACCTGCTCGTCCGAAACCTCTACAAAAAGGACCACAAAAATGTTTTATTCAAATATTAGGAGTTCAAATAATTTATTAGGAGCTTTTCAACACAATTATATTGCAAAACCTCAATTTCTGTATTTTTTACTCAATAAAAATTCCAACGGGTCCATTGAAAGGCCCATTTCGACCCGCTCGTCCGAAACCTCTACAAAAAGGATTGCAAAACAAGTTTTAATCAAATTTTAGGAGTTCATGTAATTGATTAGGAGCTTTTCAACACAATTATATTGCAAAACCTCAATTTCTGTACTTTTTACTCAGTTAAAATTCCAACGGGTCCATTTAAAGGCCCATTTAGACCTGCTCGTCCGAAACCTTTACAAAAAGGACCGCAAAAATGTTTTATTCAAATATTAGGAGTTCAAATAATTGATTAGGAGCTTTTCAACACAATTATATTGGAAAATTGCAATTTATGTACTTTTTACTCAGTTAAAATTCCAACGGGTCCATTGAAAGGCCCATTTAGACCCGCTCGTCCGAAACTTCTACAAAAAGGACCGCAAAAATGTTTTATTCAAATATTAGGAGTTCAAATAATTGATTAGGAGCTTTTCAACTCAATTATATTGCAAAACCTCAATTTCTGTACTTTTTACTCACTTAAAATTCCAACGGGTCCATTGAAAGGGCCATTTAGACCTGCTCGTTCGAAACCTCTACAAAAAGGACCGCAAAAAATGTTTTATTCAAATATTAGGAGTTCAAATAATTGATTAGGAGCTTTTAAACACAATTATATTGCAAAACCTCAATTTCTGTACTTCTTACTCAGTTAAAATTCCAACGGGTCCATTGAAAGGCCTATTTCGACCCGCTCGTCCGAAACCTCTACAAAAAGGACTGCAAAACAAGTTTTAATCAAATATTAGGAGTTCAAATAATTGATTAGGAGCTTTTCAACACAATTATATTGCAAAACCTCAATTTCTGTACTTTTTACTCTGTAAAAATTCCAACGGGTCCAGAAAGACCCATTTCGACCCGCTCGTCTGAAACCTCTACAAAAAGGAGTGCAAAACAAGTTTTAATCAAATATTAGGAGTTCAAATAATTGATTAGGAGCTTTTCAACACAATTATATTGCAAAACCGCAATTTCTGTACTTTTTACTCAGTTAAAATTCCAACGGGTCCATTGAAAGGCCCATTTAGACCTGCTCGTCCGAAACCTCTACAAAAAGGACCACAAAAATGTTTTATTCAAATATTAGGAGTTCAAATAATTGATTAGGAGCTTTTGAACACAATTATATTGCAAAACCTCAATTTCTGTATTTTTTACTCAATTAAAATTCCAACGGGTCCATTGAAAGGCCCATTTCGACCCGCTCGTCCGAAACCTCTACAAAAAGGATTGCAAAACAAGTTTTAATCAAATTTTATGAGTTCATGTAATTGATTAGGAGCTTTTCAACACAATTATATTGCAAAACCTCAATTTCTGTACTTTTTACTCAGTTAAAATTCCAACGGGTCCATTTAAAGGCCCATTTAGACCTGCTCGTCTGAAACCTCTACAAAAAGGACCGCAAAAATGTTTTATTCAAATATTAGGAGTTCAAATAATTGATTAGGAGCTTTTCAACACAATTATAATACAAAATTGCAATTTCTGTACTTTTTATTTAGTTAAAATTCCAACGGGTCCATTGAAAGGCCCATTTAGACCTGCTCGTCCGAAACCTCTACAAAAAGGACCGCAAAAAATGTTTTATTCAAATATTAGGAGTTCAAATAATTGATTAGGAGCTTTTCAACACAATTATATTGCAAAACCTCAATTTCTGTACTTTTTACTCAGTTAAAATTCCAACGAGTCTATTCAAAGGCCCATTTAGACCTGCTCGTCAGAAACCTCTACAAAAAGGACCGCAAAAATGTTTTATTCAAATATTAGGAGTTCAAATAATTGATAGGAGGTTTTCAACATAATTATATTGCAAAACCACAATTTCTGTACTTTTTACTCAGTTAAAATTCCAACGGGTCCATTGAAAGGCCCATTTCGACCCGCTCGTCCGAAACCTCTACAAAAAGGACTGCAAAACAAGTTTTAATCAAATATTAGGAGTTCAAATAATTGATTAGGAGCTTTTCAACACAATTATAATGCAAAACCGCAATTTCTGTACTTTTTACTCAGTTATAATTCCAACGGGTCCATTGAAAGGCCCTTTTCGACGCGCTCGTCCGAAACCTCTAAAATAAGGACTGTAAAACAAGTTTTTATCATATTTTAGGAGTTCATGTAATTGATTAGGAGCATTTCAACACAAATATATTGCAAAACCTCAATTTCTGTACTTTTTACTCAGTTAAAATTCCAACGGGTCCATTGAAAGGCCCATTTAGACCTGCTCGTCCGAAACCTCTACAAAAAGGACCGCAAAAATATTTTATTCAAATGTTAGGAGTTCAAATAATTGATTAGGAGCTTTTCAAAACAATTATATTGCAAAACCTCAATTTCTGTACTTTTTACTCAGTTAAAATTCCAACGGGTCCATTGAAAGGGCCATTTAGACCTTCTCGTTCGAAACCTCTGCAAAAAGGACCGCAAAAAATGTTTTATTCTAATATTAGGAGTTCAAATAATTGATTAGGAGCTTTTCAACACAATTATATTGCAAAACCTCAATTTCTGTACTTTTTACTCAGTTAAAATTCCAACGGGTCCATTGAAAGGCCCATTTCGACCTGCTCGTCCGAAACCTCTACAAAAAGGACCGCAAAACAAGTTTTATTCAAATATTAGGACTTCAAATAATTTATTAGGAGCTTTTCAAAACAATTATATTGCAAAACCTCAATTTCTGTACTTTTTACTCAGTTAAAATTCCAACGGGTCCATTGAAAGGGCCATTTAGACCTTCTCGTTCGAAACCTCTGCAAAAAGGACCGCAAAAAATGTTTTATTCAAATATTAGGAGTTCAAATAATTGATTAGGAGCTTTTCAAAACAATTATATTGCAAAACCTCAATTTCTGTACTTTTTACTCAGTTAAAATTCCAACGGGTCCATTGAAAGGCCCATTTCGACCTGCTCGTCCGAAACCTCTACAAAAAGGACCGCAAAACAAGTTTTATTCAAATATTAGGACTTCAAATAATTTATTAGGAGCTTTTCAACACAATTATATTGCAAAACCTCAATTTATGTACTTTTTACTCAGTTAAAATTCCAACGGGTCCATTGAAAGGCCTATTTCGACCTGCTCGTCCGAAACCTCTACAAAAAGGACCGCAAAAATGTTTTATTCAAATATTAGTAGTTCAAATAATTGATTAGGAGCTTTTCAACACAATTATATTGCAAAACCTCAATTTCTGTACTTTTTACTCAGTTAAAATTCCAACGGGTCCATTGAAAGGCCCATTTCGACCCGCTCGTCTGAAACCTCTACAAAAAGGACTGAAAAACAAATTTTAATCAAATATTAGGAGTTCAAATAATTGATTAGGAGCTTTTCAACACAATTATATTGCAAAATTCCAACGGGTCCATTGAAAGGCCCATTTAGACCTGCTCGTCCGAAACCTCTACAAAAAAGACCGCAAAAATGTTTTATTCAAATATTAGGAGTTCAAAAAAATTATTAGGAGCTTTTCAACTCCATTATATTGAAAAACCTCAATTTCTGTATTTTTTACTCAATTAAAATTCCAACGGGTCCATTGAAAGGCTTATTTCGACCCGCTCGTCCGAAACCTCTACAAAAAGGATTGAAAAATAAGTTTTAATCAAATTTTAGGAATTCATGTAATTGATTAGGAGCTTTTCAACACAATTATATTGCAAAACCTCAATTTCCGTACTTCTTACTCAGTTAAAATTCCAACGGGTCCATTGAAAGGCCCATTTCGACCCGCTCGTCCGAAACCTCTACAAAAAGGAGTGCAAAACAAGTTTTAATCAAATATTAGGAGTTCAAATAATTGATTAGGAGCTTTTCAACACAATTATATTGCAAAACCGCAATTTCTATACTTTTTACTCAGTTAAAATTCCAACGGGTCCATTGAAAGGCCCATTTAGACCTGCTCGTCCGAAACCTCTACAAAAAGGACCACAAAAATGTTTTATTCAAATATTAGGAGTTCAAATAATTTATTAGGAGCTTTTCAACACAATTATATTGCAAAACCTCAATTTCTGTATTTTTTACTCAATAAAAATTCCAACGGGTCCATTGAAAGGCCCATTTCGACCCGCTCGTCCGAAACCTCTACAAAAAGGATTGCAAAACAAGTTTTAATCAAATTTTAGGAGTTCATGTAATTGATTACGAGCTTTTCAACACAATTATATTGCAAAACCTCAATTTCTGTACTTTTTACTCAGTTAAAATTCCAACGGGTCCATTGAAAGGCCCATTTAGACCTGCTCGTCCGAAACCTTTACAAAAAGGACCGCAAAAATGTTTTATTCAAATATTAGGAGTTCAAATAATTGATTAGGAGCTTTTCAACACAATTATATTGCAAAATTGCAATTTATGTACTTTTTACTCAGTTAAAATTCCAACGGGTCCATTGAAAGGCCCATTTAGACCTGCTCGTTCGAAACCTCTACAAAAAGGACCACAAAAAATGTTTTATTCAAATATTATGAGTTCAAATAATTGATTAGGAGCTTTTCAACACAATTATATTGCAAAACCTCAATTTCTGTACTTCTTACTCAGTTATAATTCCAACGGGTCCATTGAAAGGCCCATTTAGACCTGCTCGTTCGAAACCTCTACAAAAAGGACCGCAAAAATGTTTTATTCAAATATTAGGAGTTCAAATAATTGATTAGGAGCTTTTCAACACAATTATATTGCAAAACCTCAATTTTTGTATTTTTTACTCAATTAAAATTCCAACGGGACCATTGAAAGGCCCATTTCGACCCGCTCGTCCGAAACCTCTACAAAAAGGATTGCAAAACAAGTTTTAATCAAATTTTAGGAGTTCAAATAATTGATTAGGAGCTTTTCAACACAATTATATTGCAAAACCACAATTTCTGTACTTTTTACTCAGTTATAATTCCAACGGTCCATTGAAAGGCCCTTTTCGACGCGCTCGTCCGAAACCTCTAAAATAAGGACTGCAAAACAAGTTTTAATCAAATTTTAGGAGTTCATGTAATTGATTAGAAGCTTTTCAACACAATTATATTGCAAAACGTCAATTTTTGTACTTTTTACTCAGTTAAAATTCCAACGGGTCCATTGAAAGGCCCATTTAGACCTGCTCGTCCGAAACCTCAACAAAAAGGACCGCAAAAATGTTTTATTCAAATATTAGGAGTTCAAATAATTGATTAGGAGCTTTTCAACACAATTATATTGCAAAACCTCAATTTCTGTACTTTTTACTCAGTTAAAATTCCAACGGGTCCATTGAAAGGGCCATTTAGACCTGCTCGTTCGAAACCTCTACAAAAAGGACCGCAAAAAATGTTTTATTCAAATATTAGGAGTTCAAATAATTGATTAGGAGCTTTTCAACACAATTATATTGCAAAACCTCAATTTCTGTACTTCTTACTTAGTTAAAATTCCAACGGGTCCATTGAAAGGCCAATTTCGACCCCCTCGTCTGAAACCTCTACAAAAAGGACTACAAAACAAATTTTAATCAAATATTAGGAGTTCAAATAATTGATTAGGAGCTTTTCAACACAATTATATTGCAAAACCGCAATTTCTGTACTTTTTACTCAGTTAAAATTCCAACAGGTCCATTGAAAGGCCCATTTAGACCTGCTCGTCTCAAACCTCTACAAAAAGGACCGCAAAAATGTTTTATTCAAATATTAGGAGTTCAAATAATTGATTAGGAGCTTTTCAACACAATTATATTGAAAAACCTCAATTTTTGTATTTTTTACTCAATTAAAATTCCAACGGGACCATTGAAAGGCCCATTTCGACCCGCTCGTCCGAAACCTCTACAAAAAGGATTGCAAAACAGGTTTTAATCAAATTTTAAGAATTCATGTAATTGATTTGGAGCTTTTCAACACAATTATATTGCAAAACCTCAATTTATGTACTTTTTACTCAGTTAAAATTCCAACGGGTCCATTGAAAGGCCCATTTAGACCTGCTCGTCCGAAACCTCTACAAAAAGGACCACAAAACATGTTTTATTCAAATATTAGGACGTCAAATAATTTATTAGGAGCTTTTCAACACAATTATATTGCAAAACCTGAATTTCTGTACTTTTTACTCACATAAAAATCCAACGGGTCCATAGAAAGTCCCATTTAGACCTGCTCGTCCGAAACCTCTACAAAAAGGACCACAAAAATGTTTTATTCAAATATTAGAAGTTTAAATAATTGATTAGGAGCTTTTGAACACAATTATATTGCAAAACCTCAATTTATGTACTTTTTACTCACTTAAAATTCCAACAGGTCCATTGAAAGGCCCATTTCAACCCGCTCGTCCGAAACCTCTACAAAAAGGACCGCAAAACAAGTTTTAATCAAATTTTAGGAGTTCATGTAATTGATTATGAGCTTTTCAACACAATATATTGCAAAACCTCAATTTCTGTACTTTTTACTCAATTAAAATTCCAACGGGTCCATTGAAAGGGCCATTTAGACCTGCTCGTTCGAAACCTCTACAAAAAGGACCGCAAAAAATGTTTTATTCAAATATTAGGAGTTCAAATAATTGATTAGGAGCTTTTCAACACAATTATATTGCAAAACCTCAATTTCTGTACTTCTTACTTAGTTAAAATTCCAACGGGTCCATTGAAAGGCCAATTTCGACCCCCTCGTCTGAAACCTCTACAAAAAGGACTACAAAACAAATTTTAATCAAATATTAGGAGTTCAAATAATTGATTAGGAGCTTTTCAACACAATTATATTGCAAAACCGCAATTTCTGTACTTTTTACTCAGTTAAAATTCCAACAGGTCCATTGAAAGGCCCATTTAGACCTGCTCGTCTCAAACCTCTACAAAAAGGACCGCAAAAATGTTTTATTCAAATATTAGGAGTTCAAATAATTGATTAGGAGCTTTTCAACACAATTATATTGAAAAACCTCAATTTTTGTATTTTTTACTCAATTAAAATTCCAACGGGACCATTGAAAGGCCCATTTCGACCCGCTCGTCCGAAACCTCTACAAAAAGGATTGCAAAACAGGTTTTAATCAAATTTTAAGAATTCATGAAATTGATTTGGAGCTTTTCAACACAATTATATTGCAAAACCTCAATTTATGTACTTTTTACTCAGTTAAAATTCCAACGTTTCCATTGAAAGGCCCATTTAGACCTGCTCGTCCGAAACCTCTACAAAAAGGACCACAAAACATGTTTTATTCAAATATTAGGACGTCAAATAATTGATTAGGAGCTTTTCAACACAATTATATTGCAAAACCTGAATTTCTGTACTTTTTACTCACTTAAAATTCCAACGGGTCCATAGAAAGTCCCATTTAGACCTGCTCGTCCGAAACCTCTACAAAAAGGACCGCAAAAATGTTTTATTCAAATATTAGAAGTTTAAATAATTGATTAGGAGCTTTTGAACACAATTATATTGCAAAACCTCAATTTCTGTATTTTTTACTCAATTAAAATTCCAACGGGTCCATTGAAAGGCCCATTTCGACCCGCTCGTCCGAAACCTCTACAAAAAGGATTGCAAAACAAGTTTTAATCAAATTTTATGAGTTCATGTAATTGATTAGGAGCTTTTCAACACAATTATATTGCAAAACCTCAATTTCTGTACTTTTTACTCAGTTAAAATTCCAACGGGTCCATTTAAAGGCCCATTTAGACCTGCTCGTCTGAAACCTCTACAAAAAGGACCGCAAAAATGTTTTATTCAAATATTAGGAGTTCAAATAATTGATTAGGAGCTTTTCAACACAATTATAATACAAAATTGCAATTTCTGTACTTTTTACTTAGTTAAAATTCCAACGGGTCCATTGAAAGGCCCATTTAGACCTGCTCGTCCGAAACCTCTACAAAAAGGACCGCAAAAAATGTTTTATTCAAATATTAGGAGTTCAAATAATTGATTAGGAGCTTTTCAACACAATTATATTGCAAAACCTCAATTTCTGTACTTTTTACTCAGTTAAAATTCCAACGAGTCTATTCAAAGGCCCATTTAGACCTGCTCGTCAGAAACCTCTACAAAAAGGACCGCAAAAATGTTTTATTCAAATATTAGGAGTTCAAATAATTGATAGGAGCTTTTCAACATAATTATATTGCAAAACCACAATTTCTGTACTTTTTACTCAGTTAAAATTCCAACGGGTCCATTGAAAGGCCCATTTCGACCCGCTCGTCCGAAACCTCTACAAAAAGGACTGCAAAACAAGTTTTAATCAAATATTAGGAGTTCAAATAATTGATTAGGAGCTTTTCAACACAATTATAATGCAAAACCGCAATTTCTGTACTTTTTACTCAGTTATAATTCCAACGGGTCCATTGAAAGGCCCTTTTCGACGCGCTCGTCCGAAACCTCTAAAATAAGGACTGTAAAACAAGTTTTTATCATATTTTAGGAGTTCATGTAATTGATTAGGAGCATTTCAACACAAATATATTGCAAAACCTCAATTTCTGTACTTTTTACTCAGTTAAAATTCCAACGGGTCCATTGAAAGGCCCATTTAGACCTGCTCGTCCGAAACCTCTACAAAAAGGACCGCAAAAATGTTTTATTCAAATGTTAGGAGTTCAAATAATTGATTAGGAGCTTTTCAAAACAATTATATTGCAAAACCTCAATTTCTGTACTTTTTACTCAGTTAAAATTCCAACGGGTCCATTGAAAGGGCCATTTAGACCTTCTCGTTCGAAACCTCTGCAAAAAGGACCGCAAAAAATGTTTTATTCTAATATTAGGAGTTCAAATAATTGATTAGGAGCTTTTCAACACAATTATATTGCAAAACCTCAATTTCTGTACTTTTTACTCAGTTAAAATTCCAACGGGTCCATTGAAAGGCCCATTTCGACCTGCTCGTCCGAAACCTCTACAAAAAGGACCGCAAAACAAGTTTTATTCAAATATTAGGACTTCAAATAATTTATTAGGAGCTTTTCAAAACAATTATATTGCAAAACCTCAATTTCTGTACTTTTTACTCAGTTAAAATTCCAACGGGTCCATTGAAAGGGCCATTTAGACCTTCTCGTTCGAAACCTCTGCAAAAAGGACCGCAAAAAATGTTTTATTCAAATATTAGGAGTTCAAATAATTGATTAGGAGCTTTTCAAAACAATTATATTGCAAAACCTCAATTTCTGTACTTTTTACTCAGTTAAAATTCCAACGGGTCCATTGAAAGGCCCATTTCGACCTGCTCGTCCGAAACCTCTACAAAAAGGACCGCAAAACAAGTTTTATTCAAATATTAGGACTTCAAATAATTTATTAGGAGCTTTTCAACACAATTATATTGCAAAACCTCAATTTATGTACTTTTTACTCAGTTAAAATTCCAACGGGTCCATTGAAAGGCCTATTTCGACCTGCTCGTCCGAAACCTCTACAAAAAGGACCGCAAAAATGTTTTATTCAAATATTAGTAGTTCAAATAATTGATTAGGAGCTTTTCAACACAATTATATTGCAAAACCTCAATTTCTGTACTTTTTACTCAGTTAAAATTCCAACGGGTCCATTGAAAGGCCCATTTCGACCCGCTCGTCTGAAACCTCTACAAAAAGGACTGAAAAACAAATTTTCATCAAATATTAGGAGTTCAAATAATTGATTAGGAGCTTTTCAACACAATTATATTGCAAAATTCCAATGGGTCCATTGAAAGGCCCATTTAGACCTGCTCGTCCGAAACCTCTACAAAAAAGACCGCAAAAATGTTTTATTCAAATATTAGGAGTTCAAAAAAATTATTAGGAGCTTTTCAACTCAATTATATTGAAAAACCTCAATTTCTGTATTTTTTACTCAATTAAAATTCCAACGGGTCCATTGAAAGGCTTATTTCGACGCGCTCGTCCGAAACCTCTACAAAAAGGATTGAAAAATAAGTTTTAATCAAATTTTAGGAATTCATGTAATTGATTAGGAGCTTTTCAACACAATTATATTGCAAAACCTCAATTTCCGTACTTCTTACTCAGTTAAAATTCCAACGGGTCCATTGAAAGGCCCATTTCGACCCGCTCGTCCGAAACCTCTACAAAAAGGAGTGCAAAACAAGTTTTAATCAAATATTAGGAGTTCAAATAATTGATTAGGAGCTTTTCAACACAATTATATTGCAAAACCGCAATTTCTATACTTTTTACTCAGTTAAAATTCCAACGGGTCCATTGAAAGGCCCATTTAGACCTGCTCGTCCGAAACCTCTACAAAAAGGACCACAAAAATGTTTTATTCAAATATTAGGAGTTCAAATAATTTATTAGGAGCTTTTCAACACAATTATATTGCAAAACCTCAATTTCTGTATTTTTTACTCAATAAAAATTCCAACGGGTCCATTGAAAGGCCCATTTCGACCCGCTCGTCCGAAACCTCTACAAAAAGGATTGCAAAACAAGTTTTAATCAAATTTTAGGAGTTCATGTAATTGATTACGAGCTTTTCAACACAATTATATTGCAAAACCTCAATTTCTGTACTTTTTACTCAGTTAAAATTCCAACGGGTCCATTGAAAGGCCCATTTAGACCTGCTCGTCCGAAACCTTTACAAAAAGGACCGCAAAAATGTTTTATTCAAATATTAGGAGTTCAAATAATTGATTAGGAGCTTTTCAACACAATTATATTGCAAAATTGCAATTTATGTACTTTTTACTCAGTTAAAATTCCAACGGGTCCATTGAAAGGCCCATTTAGACCTGCTCGTTCGAAACCTCTACAAAAAGGACCACAAAAAATGTTTTATTCAAATATTATGAGTTCAAATAATTGATTAGGAGCTTTTCAACACAATTATATTGCAAAACCTCAATTTCTGTACTTCTTACTCAGTTATAATTCCAACGGGTCCATTGAAAGGCCCATTTAGACCTGCTCGTCCGAAACCTCTACAAAAAGGACCGCAAAAATGTTTTATTCAAATATTAGGAGTTCAAATAATTGATTAGGAGCTTTTCAACACAATTATATTGCAAAACCTCAATTTTTGTATTTTTTACTCAATTAAAATTCCAACGGGACCATTGAAAGGCCCATTTCGACCCGCTCGTCCGAAACCTCTACAAAAAGGATTGCAAAACAAGTTTTAATCAAATTTTAGGAGTTCAAATAATTGATTAGGAGCTTTTCAACACAATTATATTGCAAAACCACAATTTCTGTACTTTTTACTCAGTTATAATTCCAACGGTCCATTGAAAGGCCCTTTTCGACGCGCTCGTCCGAAACCTCTAAAATAAGGACTGCAAAACAAGTTTTAATCAAATTTTAGGAGTTCATGTAATTGATTAGAAGCTTTTCAACACAATTATATTGCAAAACGTCAATTTTTGTACTTTTTACTCAGTTAAAATTCCAACGGGTCCATTGAAAGGCCCATTTAGACCTGCTCGTCCGAAACCTCAACAAAAAGGACCGCAAAAATGTTTTATTCAAATATTAGGAGTTCAAATAATTGATTAGGAGCTTTTCAACACAATTATATTGCAAAACCTCAATTTCTGTACTTTTTACTCAGTTAAAATTCCAACGGGTCCATTGAAAGGGCCATTTAGACCTGCTCGTTCGAAACCTCTACAAAAAGGACCGCAAAAAATGTTTTATTCAAATATTAGGAGTTCAAATAATTGATTAGGAGCTTTTCAACACAATTATATTGCAAAACCTCAATTTCTGTACTTCTTACTTAGTTAAAATTCCAACGGGTCCATTGAAAGGCCAATTTCGACCCCCTCGTCTGAAACCTCTACAAAAAGGACTACAAAACAAATTTTAATCAAATATTAGGAGTTCAAATAATTGATTAGGAGCTTTTCAACACAATTATATTGCAAAACCGCAATTTCTGTACTTTTTACTCAGTTAAATTCCAACAGGTCCATTGAAAGGCCCATTTAGACCTGCTCGTCTCAAACCTCTACAAAAAGGACCGCAAAAATGTTTTATTCAAATATTAGGAGTTCAAATAATTGATTAGGAGCTTTTCAACACAATTATATTGAAAAACCTCAATTTTTGTATTTTTTACTCAATTAAAATTCCAACGGGACCATTGAAAGGCCCATTTCGACCCGCTCGTCCGAAACCTCTACAAAAAGGATTGCAAAACAGGTTTTAATCAAATTTTAAGAATTCATGTAATTGATTTGGAGCTTTTCAACACAATTATATTGCAAAACCTCAATTTATGTACTTTTTACTCAGTTAAAATTCCAACGGGTCCATTGAAAGGCCCATTTAGACCTGCTCGTCCGAAACCTCTACAAAAAGGACCACAAAACATGTTTTATTCAAATATTAGGACGTCAAATAATTGATTAGGAGCTTTTCAACACAATTATATTGCAAAACCTGAATTTCTGTACTTTTTACTCACTTAAAATTCCAACGGGTCCATAGAAAGTCCCATTTAGACCTGCTCGTCCGAAACCTCTACAAAAAGGACCGCAAAAATGTTTTATTCAAATATTAGAAGTTTAAATAATTGATTAGGAGCTTTTGAACACAATTATATTGCAAAACCTCAATTTATGTACTTTTTACTCACTTAAAATTCCAACAGGTCCATTGAAAGGCCCATTTCGACCCGCTCGTCCGAAACCTCTACAAAAAGGACCGCAAAACAAGTTTTAATCAAATTTTAGGAGTTCATGTAATTGATTATGAGCTTTTCAACACAATTATATTGCAAAACCTCAATTTCTGTACTTTTTACTCAATTAAAATTCCAACGGGTCCATTGAAAGGGCCATTTAGACCTGCTCGTTCGAAACCTCTACAAAAAGGACCGCAAAAAATGTTTTATTCAAATATTAGGAGTTCAAATAATTGATTAGGAGCTTTTCAACACAATTATATTGCAAAACCTCAATTTCTGTACTTCTTACTTAGTTAAAATTCCAACGGGTCCATTGAAAGGCCAATTTCGACCCCCTCGTCTGAAACCTCTACAAAAAGGACTACAAAACAAATTTTAATCAAATATTAGGAGTTCAAATAATTGATTAGGAGCTTTTCAACACAATTATATTGCAAAACCGCAATTTCTGTACTTTTTACTCAGTTAAAATTCCAACAGGTCCATTGAAAGGCCCATTTAGACCTGCTCGTCTCAAACCTCTACAAAAAGGACCGCAAAAATGTTTTATTCAAATATTAGGAGTTCAAATAATTGATTAGGAGCTTTTCAACACAATTATATTGAAAAACCTCAATTTTTGTATTTTTTACTCAATTAAAATTCCAACGGGACCATTGAAAGGCCCATTTCGACCCGCTCGTCCGAAACCTCTACAAAAAGGATTGCAAAACAGGTTTTAATCAAATTTTAAGAATTCATGAAATTGATTTGGAGCTTTTCAACACAATTATATTGCAAAACCTCAATTTATGTACTTTTTACTCAGTTAAAATTCCAACGTTTCCATTGAAAGGCCCATTTAGACCTGCTCGTCCGAAACCTCTACAAAAAGGACCACAAAACATGTTTTATTCAAATATTAGGACGTCAAATAATTGATTAGGAGCTTTTCAACACAATTATATTGCAAAACCTGAATTTCTGTACTTTTTACTCACTTAAAATTCCAACGGGTCCATAGAAAGTCCCATTTAGACCTGCTCGTCCGAAACCTCTACAAAAAGGACCGCAAAAATGTTTTATTCAAATATTAGAAGTTTAAATAATTGATTAGGAGCTTTTGAACACAATTATATTGCAAAACCTCAATTTATGTACTTTTTACTCACTTAAAATTCCAACAGGTCCATTGAAAGGCCCATTTCGACCCGCTCGTCCGAAACCTCTACAAAAAGGACCGCAAAACAAGTTTTAATCAAATTTTAGGAGTTCATGTAATTGATTAGGAGCTTTTCAACACAATTATATTGCAAAACCTCAATTTCTATACTTTTTACTCAATTAAAATTCCAACGGGTCCATTGAAAGGCCCATTTAGACCTGCTCGTTCGAAACCTCTACAAAAAGGACTGCAAAAATGTTTTATTCAATTATTAGGAGTTCAAATAATTGATTAGGAGCTTTTCAACACAATTATATTGCAAAACCTCAATTTCTGTACTTTTTACTCAGTTAAAATTCCAACGGGTCCATTGAAAAGCCCATTTCGTCCCGCTCGTCCGAAACCGCTACAAAAAGCACCACAAAACAAGTTTTAGTCAAATATTAGGAGTTCAAATAATTTATTAGGAGCTTTTCAACACAATTATATTGCAAAACCGCAATTTCTGTACTTTTTACTCGGTTAAAATTCCAACAGGTCCATTGAAAGGCCCATTTAGACCTCCTCGTCCGAAACCTCTACAAAAAGGACAGCAAAAATGTTTTATTCAAATATTAGGAGTTCAAATAATTGATTAGGAGCTTTTCAACACAATTATATTGCAAAACCTCAATTTCTGTACTTTTTACTCAGTTAAAATTCCAACGGGTCCATTGAAAGGCCCATTTAGACTTGCCCGTCCGAAACCTCTACAGAAAGGACACAAAAATGTTTTATTCAAATATTAGGAGTTCAAATAATTTATTAGGAGCTTTTCAACACAGTTATATTGCAAAACCTCAATTTCTGTACTTTTTACTCACTTAAAATTCCAACAGGTCCATTGAAAGGCCCATTTAGACCTGCTCGTCCGAAACCTCTACAAAAAGGAACGCAAAAATGTTTTATACAAATATTAGGAGTTCATGTAATTGATTAGGAGCTTTTCAACACAATTATATTGCAAAACCTCAATTTCTGTACTTTTTACTCAGTTAAAATTTCAACGGGTCCATTGAAAGGCCCATTTAGTCCTGCTCGTCCGAAACCTCTACAAAAAGGACTGCAAAAATGTTTTATTCAAATATTAGGAGATCAAATAATTGATTAGGAGCTTTTCAACACAATTATATTGCAAAACCTCAATTTCTGTACTTTTTACTCAGTTAAAATTCCAACGGGTCCATTGAAAGGCCCATTTCGACCCGCTCGTCCGAAACCTCTACAAAATGGACTGCAAAACAAGTTTTAATCAAATATTAGAAGTTCAAATAATTGATTAGGATCTTTTCAACACAATTATATTGCAAAACCGCAATTTCTGTACTTTTTACTCAGTTAAAATTCCAACGGGTCCATTGAAAGGCCCATTTCGACCCGCTCGTCCGAAACCTCTACAAAAAGGACTGCAAAACAAGTTTTAATCAAATTTTAGGAGTTCATGTAATTGATTAGGAGCTTTTCAACACAATTATATTGCAAAACCTCGATTTCTGTACTTTTTACTGAGTTAAAATTCCAACGGGTCCATTGAAAGGACCATTTAGACCTGCTCGTCTGAAACCTCTACAAAAAGGACCGCAAAAATGTTTTATTCAAATATTGGGAGTTTAAATAATTGATTAGGAGCTTTTGAACGCAATTATATTGCAAAACCTCAATTTATGTACTTTTTACTCAGTTAAAATTCCAACAGGTCCATTGAAAGGCCCATTTAGACCTGCTCGTCCGAAACCTCTACAAAAAGGACCGCAAAAATGTTTTATTCAAATATTGGGAGTTTAAATAATTGATTAGGAGCTTTTGAACACAATTATATTGCAAAACCTCAATTTATGTACTTTTTACTTAGTTAAAATTCCAACAGGTCCATTGAAAGGCCCATTTCGACCCGCTCGTCCGAAACCTCTACAAAAATGACCGCAAAACAAGTTTTAATCAAATTTGAGGAGTTCATGTAATTGATTAGGAGCTTTTCAACACAATTATATTGCAAAACCTCAATTTCTGTACTTTTTACTCAGTTAAAATTCCAACGGGTCCATTGAAAGGTCCATTTAGACCTGCTCGTCCGAAACTTCTACAAAAAGGACCGCAAAATTGTTTTATTCAAATATTAGGAGATCAAATAATTGATTAGGAGCTTTTCAACACAATTATATTGCATAACCTCAATTTCTGTACTTTTTACTCACTTAAAATTCCAACAGGTCCATTGTAAGGCCCATTTCGACCCGCTCGTCCGAAGCCTCTGCAAAATGGACTGCAAAACAAGTTTTAATCAAATATTAGGAGTTCAAATAATTGATTAGGAGCTTTTGAACACAATTATATTGCAAAACCGCAATTTCTGTACTTTTTACTCAGTTAAAATTCCAACGGGTCAATTGAAAGGCCCATTTCAACCCGCTCGTCCGAAACCTCTACAAAAAGGACTGCAAAACAAGTTTTAATCATATTTTAGGAGTTCATGTAATTGATTAGGAGCTTTTCAACACAATTATATTGCAAAACCTCAATTTCTGTACTTTTTACTAAGTTAAAATTCCAACGGGTCCATTGAAAGACCCATTTAGACCTGCTCGTCCGAAACCTCTACAAAAAGGACCGCAAAAATGTTTTATTCAAATATTAGGAGTTTAAATAATTGATTAGGAGCTTTTGAACACAATTATATTGCAAAACCTCAATTTATGTACTTTTTACTCACTTAAAATTCCAACAGGTCCATTGTATGGCCCATTTCGACCCGCTCGTCCGAAACCTCTATGAAAAGGACCGCAAAACAAGTTTTAATCAAATTTTAGGAGTTCATGTAATTGATTAGGAGCTTTTCAACACAATTATATTGCAAAACCTCAATTTTTGTACTTTTTACTCAGTTAAAATTCCAACGGGTCCATTGAAAGGCCCATTTATACCTGATCGTCCGAAACCTCTACAAAAAGGACTGCAAAAATGTTTTATTCAAATATTAGGAGTTAAAATAATTGATTAGGAGCTTTTCAACAAAATTATATTGCAAAACCTCAATTTCTGTACTTTTTACTCAGTTAAAATTCCAACAGGTCCATTGAAAGGCCCATTTAGACCTCCTCGTCCGAAACCTCTTCAAAAAGGACAACAAAAATGTTTTATTCAAATATTAGGAGTTCAAATAATTGATTAGGAGCTTTTCAACACAATTATATTGCAAAACCTCAATTTTTGTAATTTTTACTCAGTTAAAATTCCAACGGGTCCATTGAAAGGCCCATTTAGACTTGCCCGTCCGAAACCTCTACAGAAAGGACACAAAAATGTTTTATTCAAATATTAGGAGTTCAAATAATTTATTAGGAGCTTTTCAACACAGTTATATTGCAAAACCTCAATTTCTGTACTTTTTACTCACTTAAAATTCCAACAGGTCCATTGAAAGGCCCATTTAGACCTGCTCGTCCGAAACCTCTACAAAAAGGAACGCAAAAATGTTTTATACAAATATTAGGAGTTCATGTAATTGATTAGGAGCTTTTCAACACAATTATATTGCAAAACCTCAATTTCTGTACTTTTTACTCAGTTAAAATTTCAACGGGTCCATTGAAAGGCCCATTTAGACCTGCTCGTCCGAAACCTCTACAAAAGGACCGCAAAAATGTTTTATTCAAAAATTAGGAGATCAAATAATTGATTAGGAGCTTTTCAACACAATTATATTGCAAAACCTCAATTTCTGTACTTTTTACTCAGTTAAAATTCCAACGGGTCCATTGAAAGGCCCATTTCGACCCGCTCGTCCGAAACCTCTACAAAATGGACTGCAAAAAAAGTTTTAATCAAATATTAGAAGTTCAAATAATTGATTAGGATCTTTTCAACACAATTATATTGCAAAACCGCAATTTCTATACTTTTTACTCAGTTAAAATTCCAACGGGTCCATTGAAAGGCCCATTTCGACCCGCTCGTCCGAAACCTCTACAAAAAGGACTGCAAAACAAGTTTTAATCAAATTTTAGGAGTTCATGTAATTGATTAGGAGCTTTTCAACACAATTATATTGCAAAACCTCAATTTCTGTACTTTTTACTGAGTTAAAATTCCAACGGGTCCATTGAAAGGCCCATTTAGACCTGCTCGTCTGAAACCTCTACAATAAGGACCGAAAAAATGTTTTATTCAAATATTGGGAGTTTAAATAATTGGTTAGGAGCTTTTGAACGCAATTATATTGCAAAACCTCAATTTATGTACTTTTTACTCAGTTAAAATTCCAACAGGTCCATTGAAAGGCCCATTTCGACCCGCTCGTCCGAAACCTCTACAAAAAGGACCGCAAAACAAGTTTTAATCAAATTTGATGAGTTCATGTAATTGATTAGGAGTTTTTCAACACAATTATATTGCAAAACCTCAATTTCTGTACTTTTTACTCAGTTAAAATTCCAACGGGTCCATTGAAAGGTCCATTTAGACCTGCTCGTCCGAAACTTCTACAAAAAGGACCGCAAAATTGTTTTATTCAAATATTAGGAGATCAAATAATTGATTAGGAGCTTTTCAACACAATTATATTGCATAACCTCAATTTCTGTACTTTTTACTCACTTAAAATTCCAACAGGTCCATTGTAAGGCCCATTTCGACCCGCTCGTCCGAAGCCTCTGCAAAATAGACTGCAAAACAAGTTTTAATCAAATATTAGGAGTTCAAATAATTGATTAGGAGCTTTTGAACACAATTATATTGCAAAACCGCAATTTCTGTACTTTTTACTCAGTTAAAATTCCAACGGGTCCATTGAAAGGCCCATTTCAACCCGCTCGTCCGAAACCTCTACAAAAAGGACTGCAAAACAAGTTTTAATCATATTTTAGGAGTTCATATAATTGATTAGGAGCTTTTCAACACAATTATATTGCAAAACCTCAATTTCTGTACTTTTTACTCAGTTAAAATTCCAACGGGTCCATTGAAAGGCCCATTTAGACCTGCTCGTCCGAAACCTCTACAAAAAGGACCGCAAAAATGTTTTATTCAAATATTAGGAGTTTAAATAATTGATTAGGAGCTTTTGAACACAATTATATTGCAAAACCTCAATTTATGTACTTTTTACTCAGTTAAAATTCCAACAGGTCCACTGAAAGGCGCATTTCGACCCGCTCGTCCGAAACCTCTACAAAAAGGACCGCAAAACAAGTTTTAATCAAATTTGAGGAGTTCATGTAATTGATTAGGAGTTTTTCAACACAATTATATTGCAAAACCTCAATTTCTGTACTTTTTACTCAGTTAAAATTCCAACGGGTCCATTGAAAGGTCCATTTAGACCTGCTGGTCCGAAACTTCTACAAAAAGGTCCGCAAAGCTGTTTTATTCAAATATTAGGAGATCAAATAATTGATTAGGAGCTTTTCAACACAATTATATTGCATAACCTCAATTTCTGTACTTTTTACTCACTTAAAATTCCAACAGGTCCATTGTAAGGCCCATTTCGACCCGCTCGTCCGAAGCCTCTGCAAAATGGACTGCAAAACAAGTTTTAATCAAATATTAGGAGTTCAAATAATTGATTAGGAGCTTTTGAACACAATTATATTGCAAAACCGCAATTTCTGTACTTTTTACTCAGTTAAAATTCCAACAGGTCCATTGAAAGGCCCATTTAGACCCGCTCGTCCGAAACCTCTACAAAAGGACCGCAAAAATGTTTTATTCAAATATTAGGAGATCAAATAATTGATTAGGAGCTTTTCAACACAATTATTTTGCAAAACCTCAATTTCTGTACTTTTTACTAAGTTAAAATTTCAACGGGTCCATTGAAAGGCCCATTTAGACCTGCTCGTCTGAAACCTCTACAAAAAGGACCGCAAAAATGTTTTATTCAAATATTGGGAGTTTAAATAATTGATTAGGAGCTTTTGAATGCAATTATATTGCAAAACCTCAATTTATGTACTTTTTACTCAGTTAAAATTCCAACAGGTCCATTGAAAGGCCCATTTAGACCTGCTCGTCCGAAACCTCTACAAAAAGGACCGCAAAAATGTTTTATTCAAATATTGGGAGTTTAAATAATTGATTAGGAGCTTTTGAACACAATTATATTGCAAAACCTCAAGTTATGTACTTTTTACTTAGTTAAAATTCCAACAGGTCCATTGAAAGGCCCATTTCGACCCGCTCGTCCGAAACCTCTACAAAAAGGACCGCAAAACAAGTTTTAATCAAATTTGAGGAGTTCATGTAATTGATTAGGAGTTTTTTAACACAATTATATTGCAAAACCTCAATTTATGTACTTTTTACTCAGTTAAAATTCCAACGGGTCCATTGAAAGGCCCATTTAGACCCGCTCGTCCGAAACCTCTACAAAAGGACCGCAAAAATGTTTTATTCAAATATTAGGAGATCAAATAATTGATTAGGAGCTTTTCAACACAATTATATTGCAAAACCTCAATTTCAGTACTTTTTACTCAGTTAAAATTCCAACGGGTCCATTGAAAGGCCCATTTCGACCCGCTCGTCCGAAACCTCTGCAAAATGGACTGCAAAACAAGTTTTAATCAAATACTAGGTGTTCAAATAATTGATTAGGAGCTTTTCAACACAATTATATTGCAAAACCGCAATTTCTGTACTTTTTACTCAGTTAAAATTCCAACGGGTCCATTGAAAGGCCCATTTCGACCCACTCGTCTGAAACCTCTATAAAAAGGACTACAAAACAAGTTTTAATCAAATTTTAGGAGTTCATGTAATTGATTAGGAGCTATTCAACACAATTATATTGCAAAATCTCAATTTCTGTACTTTTTACTGAGTTAAAATTCCAACGGGTCCATTGAAAGGCCCATTTAGACCTGCTCGTCCGAAACCTCTACAAAAAGGACCGCAAAAATGTTTTATTCTAATATTGGGAGTTTAAATAATTGATTAGGAGCTTTTGAACACAATAATATTGCAAAACCTCAATTTATGTACTTTTCAATCAGTTAAAATTCCAACAGGTCCATTGAAAGGCCCATTTCGACCCGCTCGTCCGAAACCTCTACAAAAAGGACCGCAAAACAAGTTTTAATCAAATTTTAGGAGTTCATGTAATTGATTAGGAGTTTTTCAACATAATTATATTGCAAAACCTCAATTTCTGTACTTTTTACTCAGTTAAAATTCCAACGGGTCCATTGAAAGGCCCATTTCGACCCGCTCGTCCGAAACCTCTGCAAAATGGACTGCAAAACAAGTTTTAATCAAGTATTAGGAGTTCAAATAATTGATTAGGAGCTTTTCAACACAATTATATTGCAAAACCGCAATTTCTGTACTTTTTACTCAGTTAAAATTCCAACGGGTCCATTGAAAGGCCCATTTCGACCCGCTCGTCCGAAACCTCTACAAAAAGGACTGCAAAACAAGTTTTAATCATATTTTAGGAGTTCATGTAATTGATTAGGAGCTTTTCAACACAATTATACTGCAAAACCTCAATTTATGTACTTTTAACTCAGTTAAAATTCCAACGGGTCCATTGAAAGGCCCATTTAGACCTGCTCGTCCGAAACCTCTACAAAAAGGACCGCAAAAATGTTTTATTCAAATATTAGGAGTTTAAATAATTGATTAGTAGCTTTTGAACACAATTATATTGCAAAACCTCAATTTATGTACTTTTTACTAACTTAAAATTCCAAAAGGTCCATTGAAAGGCCCATTTCGACCCGCTCGTCCGAAACCTCTACTAAAAGGACCGCAAAACAAGTTTTAATCAAATTTTAGGAGTTCATGTAATTGATTAGGAGCTTTTCAACACAATTATATTGCAAAACCGCAATTTCTGTACTTTTTACTCAGTTAAAATTCCAACGGGTCCATTGAAAGGCCCATTTAGACTTGCTCGTCCGAAACCTCTACAAAAAGGAGGCAAAAATGTTTTATTCAAATATTAGGAGTTCAAATAATTTATTAGGAGCTTTTCAACACAATTATATTGCAAAACCTAAATTTCTGTACTTTTTACTCAGTTAAAATTCCAACAGGTCCATTGAAAGGCCCATTTAGACCTGCTCGTCCGAAACCTCTACAAAAAGGAACGCAAAAATGTTTTATACAAATATTAGGAGTTCATGTAATTGATTAGGAGCTTTTCAACACAATTATATTGCAAAACCTCAATTTCTGTACTTTTTACTCAGTTAAAATTCCAACGGGTCCATTGAAATGCCCATTTAGACCTGCTCGTCAGAAACCTCTACAAAAAGGACCGCAAAACAAGTTTTAATAAAATATTAGGAGTTCATGTAATTGATTAGGAGCTTTTCAGCACAATTATATTGCAAAACCTCAATTTCTGTACTTTTTACTCAGTTAAAATTCCAACGGGTCCATTGAAAGGCCCATTTCGACCCGCTCGTCCGAAACCGCTACAAAAAGCACCACAAAACAAGTTTTTGTCAAATATTAGGAGATAAAATAATTGATTAGGAGCTTTTCAACACAATTATATTGCAAAACCGCAATTTCTGTACTTTTTACTCAGTTAAAATTCCAACGGGTCCATTGAAAGGCCCATTTCGACCCGCTCGTCCGAAACCTCTGCAAAATGGACTGCAAAACAAGTTTTAATCAAATACTAGGTGTTCAAATAATTGATTAGGAGCTTTTCAACACAATTATATTGCAAAACCGCAATTTCTGTACTTTTTACTCAGTTAAAATTCCAACGGGTCCATTGAAAGGCCCATTTCGACCCACTCGTCTGAAACCTCTATAAAAAGGACTACAAAACAAGTTTTAATCAAATTTTAGGAGTTCATGTAATTGATTAGGAGCTATTCAACACAATTATATTGCAAAATCTCAATTTCTGTACTTTTTACTGAGTTAAAATTCCAACGGGTCCATTGAAAGGCCCATTTAGACCTGCTCGTCCGAAACCTCTACAAAAAGGACCGCAAAAATGTTTTATTCTAATATTGGGAGTTTAAATAATTGATTAGGAGCTTTTGAACACAATAATATTGCAAAACCTCAATTTATGTACTTTTCAATCAGTTAAAATTCCAACAGGTCCATTGAAAGGCCCATTTCGACCCGCTCGTCCGAAACCTCTACAAAAAGGACCGCAAAACAAGTTTTAATCAAATTTTAGGAGTTCATGTAATTGATTAGGAGTTTTTCAACATAATTATATTGCAAAACCTCAATTTCTGTACTTTTTACTCAGTTAAAATTCCAACGGGTCCATTGAAAGGCCCATTTCGACCCGCTCGTCCGAAACCTCTGCAAAATGGACTGCAAAACAAGTTTTAATCAAGTATTAGGAGTTCAAATAATTGATTAGGAGCTTTTCAACACAATTATATTGCAAAACCGCAATTTCTGTACTTTTTACTCAGTTAAAATTCCAACGGGTCCATTGAAAGGCCCATTTCGACCCGCTCGTCCGAAACCTCTACAAAAAGGACTGCAAAACAAGTTTTAATCATATTTTAGGAGTTCATGTAATTGATTAGGAGCTTTTCAACACAATTATACTGCAAAACCTCAATTTATGTACTTTTAACTCAGTTAAAATTCCAACGGGTCCATTGAAAGGCCCATTTAGACCTGCTCGTCCGAAACCTCTACAAAAAGGACCGCAAAAATGTTTTATTCAAATATTAGGAGTTTAAATAATTGATTAGTAGCTTTTGAACACAATTATATTGCAAAACCTCAATTTATGTACTTTTTACTAACTTAAAATTCCAAAAGGTCCATTGAAAGGCCCATTTCGACCCGCTCGTCCGAAACCTCTACTAAAAGGACCGCAAAACAAGTTTTAATCAAATTTTAGGAGTTCATGTAATTGATTAGGAGCTTTTCAACACAATTATATTGCAAAACCGCAATTTCTGTACTTTTTACTCAGTTAAAATTCCAACGGGTCCATTGAAAGGCCCATTTAGACTTGCTCGTCCGAAACCTCTACAAAAAGGAGGCAAAAATGTTTTATTCAAATATTAGGAGTTCAAATAATTTATTAGGAGCTTTTCAACACAATTATATTGCAAAACCTAAATTTCTGTACTTTTTACTCAGTTAAAATTCCAACAGGTCCATTGAAAGGCCCATTTAGACCTGCTCGTCCGAAACCTCTACAAAAAGGAACGCAAAAATGTTTTATACAAATATTAGGAGTTCATGTAATTGATTAGGAGCTTTTCAACACAATTATATTGCAAAACCTCAATTTCTGTACTTTTTACTCAGTTAAAATTCCAACGGGTCCATTGAAATGCCCATTTAGACCTGCTCGTCAGAAACCTCTACAAAAAGGACCGCAAAACAAGTTTTAATAAAATATTAGGAGTTCATGTAATTGATTAGGAGCTTTTCAGCACAATTATATTGCAAAACCTCAATTTCTGTACTTTTTACTCAGTTAAAATTCCAACGGGTCCATTGAAAGGCCCATTTCGACCCGCTCGTCCGAAACCGCTACAAAAAGCACCACAAAACAAGTTTTTGTCAAATATTAGGAGATAAAATAATTGATTAGGAGCTTTTCAACACAATTATATTGCAAAACCGCAATTTCTGTACTTTTTACTCAGTTAAAATTCCAACGGGTCCATTGAAAGGCCCATTTAGACCTGCTCGTCTGAAACCTCTACAAAAAGGACCGCAAAAATGTTTTATTCAAATATTAGGAGTTTAAATAATTGATTAGGAGCTTTTGAACACAATTATATTGCAAAACCTCAATTTCTGTACTTTTTACTCAGTTAAAATTCCAAAAGGTACATTGAAAGGCCCATTTCGACCCGCTCGTCCGAAACCTCTACAAAAAGGACCGCAAAACAAGTTTTTGTCAAATATTAGGAGTTCAAATAATTGATTAGGAGCTTTTCAACACAATTATATTGCAAAACCGCAATTTCTGTACTTTTTACTCACTTAAAATTCCACCGGGTCCATTGAAAGGCCCATTTACACCTGCTCGTTCGAAACCTCTACAAAAAGGACTGCAAAAATGTTTTATTCAATTATTAGTGTAACGCCCCGGTTTTGGGCTCGGAAGTTTTGGGTGTTGACCGGTTCGGTCAAAGTGTTGATCGAATATGTAAGAGTGAATTTAGGAAAGCCTAGTTCGGGTTGCATTAAAAATATGGAAAAATGTTCTAAAATCATCTTTTAATATATATAAGTGAACTGTGAAATCAATTTTGGAAAATGAGGTTCGGAAGGTTGACATTTTGGCTAGTGACCAAAATGTAATTTTTGAAAGTTGCGGGACAGTTTTATAAAGGATTGAAACTTTGAATCTTTAAGGAGCTATTATTCCAAAAAGAGTTTCTCCAGATTTTTCTAAGATATTTTAAGGCTTTATTCTGATTTTTAAAGATTAAGAAAGGGAGGGAAATCATTTTAACCCATTTCTTAACTAACTTTCTATTTTCTCTCAATTTCCCTTTTCTCTCATTTTCTCTCAACCCAAACACAATTCTCCAGATTTCCTTCTCTGATTTTGACATCTAAATCTCTCATTTCAACTCTCATTTGATTCCTAATCATTTCATCAACAAAACCTCTCAATTTGCAAGTTGTTTCATCAAGCTTTTTGGCTCTAAAATGGAGAAATTCAAGTTTGGAGGTAAGAACGTCCTTCTCCTCTAAACTATCAGTTCTTTACTGAAATTCCTAAGTTCTCAATCCTTGATTTATGTTTTGTTAATGGCTTTTCAATTGAGATCTTGATTTTTGGCTAAAATGCAAGATTTGGTGATTTTGGTGAAATTTTCATGTGATCTGTTTGGGCAGTGTTTTGGAGTGTCAAAATGATGTTAAATGAATGCTAAATTGATTAGAAGTTGAGGTTTAATCAATGCAATCCCGGATAGGTTGAATTTCCTAAGTTTGGCTTGAGTTTTTGGTTGTTTTTGGAGTGTTTTTGGTGATCTGTTATACCTGGAGGTATAAGGACGTGGTTGTGATCATTTTGTATGTTAATTGATGTATAAAAATGGTTAGAAGTGATGGATCTTGGCTGGGTTAAGTTTTGGAAGTGTTTGGAGGTGATTTCGGTTGTGTTTGGTAGCCAAATTGTTAGATTTGTGATGAGCAGCGAGTTGTGTTGTTGTTGCTGGTGTTTTAATGCATAAGGATGCATTAATGTTCTGTTTTTGTGTGCTTGAAACAGGGGAGTTTGATCCGTGAGCTTTGGAGGTGTTTGCGGGAGGTTTCGGAAGCTTGGAAGGCTTGTTGGCTAGTCTTGTTTTGGTTATCGGTGAGTGAAGTTGGGATTTTAGCTTTTAAATCAAGGTTTGAAGGTTTTTGGGAGCTTAGTGTAAGTCTAAACAACTTTGCTAAGCTCAAGAGTAAGTGAAAGGATTTTTGCTCTTGAATTGTGTTGTGATTTGGTTTTAAAAGCAAATGTGGTTGATGATTGAAATGCATGTGTTTTGCATAGTTTAATTCTGTTTTGTAAGCATGTTTTAGCATGGTTTAATGCTGGTTTTGAAAGCCATTTGAGAAGGATGCTCAAGGTAAGGGATCCTTGGTTTTGTATGTGGTAATTGTGGTTTTGATGCATAGTGTTGCATGATAATCAATGGCTATGTATGATGCTTTAAAATTGTGAATTGATGATGGTAAATGTACCTTTTGCATATTGGTTATGCATGTGAATCATTGGATTAATGAGGTAATGGTTTTTCATATTGGTTATGCATGTGAATCATTGGGCTAATGTTGTGATGGCTTTGCATTATGTTTATGCATGTGGAACATTGGATTAATATGGTAAGATGGTTATATTGGCAAGTGATGCAAATGGTTCTTGGTTTGTTGATCGGATATAGTTAGCCGGCTATAGGATTGGGTGCACCGTGAATTAAGTCACCTTGGAGGTGGAGTGGTCAAGAGTGGACCGGATAAGCTCCCTTCAAGTATCCTAACGAGATGAGGTCATAGTGGAGGTTGTTGCCCACTCGAGGACCTAGGTTGATTGAGGTCATAATGGAGGTGTTGCCCATTCGAGGACCTTGGTTGAGTAAAGGTTATATGGTGGTTAAAAGTCCATATGTGAGAACCTTGTACTTGTTGAGATCACAATGGCAGTGTTAAGTCCATATGTGGATCTTGTGTGGGATGTCCCGGATCTCGTTAGTGATGTTCTACAACTACCAATCGGTTATGCAAAGGTTGTATGGTGGTTAAAAGTCCATACGGGGGAATCTTGTGCATGTCAAGGTTGTATGGTGGTTAAAAGTCCATACATGGGAACCTTGGGGAAAAAGCTAAGGTTGTATGGTGTTTAAAAGTCCATACATGGGAACCTTAGGATGTTGAGGTCATAATGGAGGTTGTTGCCCATTCGAGGACCTTGGATTGGGTAGGGTGTAGGGAGCGTAGGGACAACGCTCGGAATCCGCGTATCCGATCGGGTTGTTGAGTTTAAAAGTGAATGTGGTTGATCTTTTGGAAGCCAATGTAATGTTCTTGATCATAAAGAAGCATGAGATGCTTGAAATGATGCATGGTTGCATGTGAAGCATGAGATGCTTGAAATGATGCATGGTTACATGTGAAGCATGAGATGCTTGAATTGATGCATGATTGCATGTGAAGCATGAGTTGCTTGAAAGATGCATTGTTGCATGAAAAGTGTATGATGCTAGTGAATGCATGTCTACTTGTTAAGTTAAACAAGTGTTGGTTATCATTTGGTAAATGATGCATGTGAGCATGAAATATCTATATTGCATTGGAGTCTTGTAAGACTTGTTTTTAAAGGCATGTGAAGATGTTGTTATGATTCTTATGTTGCCTTGGTTAAATGCATGAGACGGATTATTTGAGCTATGGTTTTAAAAGGTTTCTTGCTTGATATGGTTTTCAAGTTTAAGAAAGGTATGTTGTGAAATGGGAGTGTTTTCCATGGTTTTGTTTAAGCTTGGCATATGGTGTTTATGCATGATTTGAGCTTGATGTTGGAAAGGGTTTTCAAACATGGCTTTGGTAATCAAATCGAGTTTGTTTTATAAGTGTTTTAATGACCCGCTGCATTGATGGTGTTTTGGTTTTGAGCATTCCTCACTAAGCATTATGTGCTTACGCTCCTTTTTGTCCATCAATGCAGATTCTTGAAGTTTGGACAGCAAGGAGCAAGGGATTCAAGGTGGACTCCAATGGAGATGTATGTCTCGGTGAATAGCTATAGTTAATAAGGGCAATGGGGTAGAATCTCTCGGGTTTATGTGTATGTGATCGTAAATGTTTGGTTAAGAATGTTTAAATGTTGTTGCTAATGTTGTTGGATCATGAATTGGCTTAAATGAGATTGTTTTGGAGGGTTTGTGCCTTAATGGTTGCTTGTGTAGGAAGCATGCCTATATATTTGGGGCTTTTCATATATGTTGTGTTTCTGTTGAATTGTTGATGCAAGTATGTCTCATTTATGTTGAGTTGCATGTTGGTAAAGTTTGGTGGCTTTTGGAGCATGTTTGAATGATCAATTGTGTGTTTGAGTGAGCAAAATGCAGCATTTTGGGCTAGGTGTTTCGGAACAGGTAACACCGTTTCGGAACGGGTGCCCTGCATGAACCCAGGCGTCCAAAACGGGTGCCACCGTTCCGAAACGGAAGGCATTCTGCCAGACCCCCGTTGCGGAACGCGTTGCGGAACGGCCCCGTGTTTCGGAACGGGCTTGGCCTGTTTCGGAACGGGTGACCGTTGGGGGCTGACATGGGCGGTTAAATGTTTCAAAATGTTTGCATTTTGGTCCTGAATCTTGTTTGTGCAATTGTATGAGTTCGGGATGTCCGTTTGAGCTGAAATTTGGCAGAGAAGCATGAAACATGATTAATTTTAAGTTGGTAACTTAAAATCTGGTTAAGTCCTTAAAGTTTTCAGAAATTACAATTTGGTCCCTAAAGTTGTAATTTGTTCAATTGGGTCCCTGTTTGATCTCTGATGTTTGTAATCTTTGAGTATGTTGTTTGTGTGATCACAATTAAGGTTAATGTGCATCTAGATAAGATTAAAAAGAAAAAAAAGGGTCGTTAATCAAGGTTGACTTTCGGGTTGACTTTGGTTTTCCCCGTGTAATCTTCGTAGTTCGGGTCAACCGTCCAGACCAGGCTACGGGGGTTACATTTGGTGGTATCAGAGCTGAGTTGCGAAGGTTGGGGAAAACGGTAAGTTGATGTGATGTGTGTTTGATGTTTACCTTGTTGTGTGGTTGAAAGTTGCTTGAAACATGTGTTTTTGAGTATGCTGTTGATGTTTCTGAGCATGTTGCTGATGTATGCAAGCATGTTTGTGGTTATGAATCTTGGTTGAGTTTATGTGGATATGTGCTGATGCTATGAGCTGATGTTATACATGGTGAATGTGTTTTGAGCATGTTATGTTGCTAATATGCTGTTGCAAGCGGATGTTGTTTGGTGTAAGCATGATCAAGGTATGTTGTTGATATGCTTGATGTTGTGATATCCATGTTGTGTTGACTGTTATGTCATGTAAAGGGGAGGATTCGGGATACCCATTGCCTTATTAATATAGCTATTGTGTTATTTGGAGTTGGAATTTGAATACTTGCTTAATGCTGATCTAACTGGTTTGTTTGCTTGTTGTGATTGTATGTTTGTTGTTGTTAGTGGTATGGAAAAATCGATGAAAGAATGGCAGTTGAGTGGGATGGTTGCTGCCTTGGGGCAGGTTGTTAAAGCAAGGAATTCACCCTTTTGTAAAGGTGTTTTGTCTCAGTCTTTTGTGCCTGGAGTTGAGGTGGTAAGGCAAGGGAAAGAAACTGGTTCTGTGATGAAAAGTTCATTATCTGTTGTTCAGGAGGTGTTGGGAACATCTCAAGCTGTGGTAGAGGTAAGGTCAGTGGATGTGCTGGCTGGATGTGTGGGTTTGCCGAAGCAGCGTTTGCTTGATTTGGGTGCTGTGGAATATCATGGTTCTACACCGGAGATGTTTGAGGTCTGGTTGGCCAGTGTGATTCTTATCTTGGATCGGGAAGGCTGTGATTATGCCTGTAAGCTGGGGAGTGTTGTTTCTCTGATGTTGGAAGATGCGTGTGCCTGGTGGACATCTGTGGCTGTGGCGTCACATATTCCTGATATTGATTGGGATTTCTTTGTATCGGCCTTTTATGGGAGATATCTTGGGAGGGAATTTCCAAGGGTTAAGCAATGTGAAGGTAGTGCTGTTGTGGAGCAAGTGTTGCTTGAGCAAGGAGTAGAAGCTCAGCCATCTGTGTGTGACCGTTGTGAAAGGCAACATGTTGGAAATTGTTGGGGCGCAGGTGTTTGTTGGAATTGTGGTTCTAAGATGCATGTTAAGCGTGATTGTCCACATGGAGTGAAGTCAGCTTTGGTGTTAGCCAAAGGATCTCAGAAAGGTCGTGGGCACGGCCGAGGCAAGGTTCAGAGGTGGCAGAAAAAGCAGAAGGTTGTGAAGAGTTTGGGAAATGAAGTTTGCTGGAAATGTGGGTCTGGTGGACACATGAGGTGTGATTGTTTGATGTTGGCTCGGAACAGCCAAGGTTCCTTATCGCAAGGAGTTGATGTTGACCCTGGTGTGTTAGTTGGTGCTGCAGTTGTGCCGCAGGAGGATGATGGTTCCGCAAGGAAGAGAGCTCGTCTGATGAAGCTTCAGGGTGGTGTTGTGCTTTCAGGTAACCTTGTTAAGTAATCTTTGCTTTAGTTGCCTTAGTTGGTTTCTGTTGGTTTTCCTTGCGTGGTAAGTCTAGTCTTGTTGCTAGTATGTTTGGGGTAGTGGTAGTTGTGGTTTGGTAATATCTTGGGTGTGAAGAAGGCTTGGGTGAGTATCTTGTAGTTAATGGTTGTTGGTATGATGAAGTTGGATAAGTTAGAAGGGAGTTAAGAGGTTGTTCTTAGACAATTTTGAGGATGTTATTGGAGGGTGTGAACTGGCATTCATGCACAGTTAAAATCATTGTTATATGCTATATTATATATGTTGGTCCATGCATACATGTGGCATGACACTAGAGATTTTGCATACATGTACATCAGGCATTGATAGGGCATGTAGGTGATCATGCATACGATGTTCACGCTCGCTAATAACTAATCGAATCTGTTAGTGTTGTGGTTGGATTAGGTGGGATGATGGGTTTTTAGAGGTTGTTTGGTGCTGAGTGAGAGTTGGAAGTGTTGGAGTTTGTTAAACTAGTTGCTAGTGATTGTGAGAGTGGTATAGCCGGTTGGTAGAAGGATAGTGTTTGATGCTCAGAGAGTTTAGTGGTTTGGTGGTGAAGGGTGTCGGTTGAGGTTAGTATCGGTTAAGTGGTTTGTTTAGCTAAAAGGAAGGGGTAGTTCCATGGTGCTAAAGGATGTTGCAGTTTGAGGTTGTGTTTCCAAGTGCTGAAGTTAGTTTAGCTTTTAAGCTGTTGTGGAAAGGTTGTGTTTGTAAGTGTTGGTTCTTAGCAATCTTCGAAGAGTTGAGGAGATGGTCTGTATGTTTAAGCTGGGCGATGTTTTAGTAATGCAAGTGTTCTGGTTGAAGTTTGTAGTGAAAGGGCTGTGAAAGGTCGAAGGCTTTCGTTGGTTGTTTGGGTTCTTGTGAGAAGTGGTTGGCTGGTTGTGGTTAAGGAAGTTCCGTTTGAAGTCAGTTGGTGGTGTGTGGAACGGCTGACGGTTTCAAGTTGGGGTTGTGATGTAATTTTTGGTATCTGGGTGAGTAGTCCTGGTGAGCTGTTATGGTAATGTTTATGGCGGATGTGAAGGATTGTCAGCTTCGTTGAAGAGTTTGAGTAAACAGTTGATGTTTAAGGATTTTTGCTTGTTGGGAAAATCTTTGGAAGAGGTTTGGGAGTCGCAAGAGTTTTAGAAGCAGAGAGGTTGCTTAGTGGCTGATTGGGATTGATTGTTGTCTTTGTGTAGACAAGTCTTGGGAGTTGTGTGTTACAGTGTTGTCTGCTGTAAGAGCTGAAGTTTTTTCAGGTTGATGTTGGGATTGTGTATAGTCCGGTTATGTGGAAGGTTAAGTCGTGGTTACCTTTGAGAGTTTGGATTTGTGAACAGTGTATGGTGGAGGTTTTGTGTGGAAAGTGATCAGTGGTGTTGGTTGAGGCTTTTGTGTTGCTTTGTGTGTTGGTTTGAGAAGGTTGTGTTTCTCTTTTCACCGGTTGAAATTTCGAGGACGAAATTTCCTAAGGGGGGGAGAGTTGTAACGCCCCGGTTTTGGGCTCGGAAGTTTTGGGTGTTGACCGGTTCGGTCAAAGTGCTGATCGAATATGTAAGAGTGAATTTAGGAAAGCCTAGTTCGGGTTGCATTAAAAATATGGAAAAATGTTCTAAAATCATCTTTTAATATATATAAGTGAACTGTGAAATCAATTTTGGAAAATGAGGTTCGGAAGGTTGACATTTTGGCTAGTGACCAAAATGTAATTTTTGAAAGTTGCGGGACAGTTTTATAAAGGATTGAAACTTTGAATCTTTAAGGAGCTATTATTCCAAAAAGAGTTTCTCCAGATTTTTCTAAGATATTTTAAGGCTTTATTCTGATTTTTAAAGATTAAGAAAGGGAGGGAAATCATTTTAACCCATTTCTTAACTAACTTTCTATTTTCTCTCAATTTCCCTTTTCTCTCATTTTCTCTCAACCCAAACACAATTCTCCAGATTTCCTTCTCTGATTTTGACATCTAAATCTCTCATTTCAACTCTCATTTGATTCCTAATCATTTCATCAACAAAACCTCTCAATTTGCAAGTTGTTTCATCAAGCTTTTTGGCTCTAAAATGGAGAAATTCAAGTTTGGAGGTAAGAACGTCCTTCTCCTCTAAACTATCAGTTCTTTACTGAAATTCCTAAGTTCTCAATCCTTGATTTATGTTTTGTTAATGGCTTTTCAATTGAGATCTTGATTTTTGGCTAAAATGCAAGATTTGGTGATTTTGGTGAAATTTTCATGTGATCTGTTTGGGCAGTGTTTTGGAGTGTCAAAATGATGTTAAATGAATGCTAAATTGATTAGAAGTTGAGGTTTAATCAATGCAATCCCGGATAGGTTGAATTTCCTAAGTTTGGCTTGAGTTTTTGGTTGTTTTTGGAGTGTTTTTGGTGATCTGTTATACCTGGAGGTATAAGGACGTGGTTGTGATCATTTTGTATGTTAATTGATGTATAAAAATGGTTAGAAGTGATGGATCTTGGCTGGGTTAAGTTTTGGAAGTGTTTGGAGGTGATTTCGGTTGTGTTTGGTAGCCAAATTGTTAGATTTGTGATGAGCAGCGAGTTGTGTTGTTGTTGCTGGTGTTTTAATGCATAAGGATGCATTAATGTTCTGTTTTTGTGTGCTTGAAACAGGGGAGTTTGATCCGTGAGCTTTGGAGGTGTTTGCGGGAGGTTTCGGAAGCTTGGAAGGCTTGTTGGCTAGTCTTGTTTTGGTTATCGGTGAGTGAAGTTGGGATTTCAGCTTTTAAATCAAGGTTTGAAGGTTTTTGGGAGCTTAGTGTAAGTCTAAACAACTTTGCTAAGCTCAAGAGTAAGTGAAAGGATTTTTGCTCTTGAATTGTGTTGTGATTTGGTTTTAAAAGCAAATGTGGTTGATGATTGAAATGCATGTGTTTTGCATAGTTTAATTCTGTTTTGTAAGCATGTTTTAGCATGGTTTAATGCTGGTTTTGAAAGCCATTTGAGAAGGATGCTCAAGGTAAGGGATCCTTGGTTTTGTATGTGGTAATTGTGGTTTTGATGCATAGTGTTGCATGATGATCAATGGCTATGTATGATGCTTTAAAACAGTGAATTGATGATGGTAAATGTACCTTTTGCATATTGGTTATGCATGTGAATCATTGGATTAATGAGGTAATGGTTTTGCATATTGGTTATGCATGTGAATCATTGGGCTAATGTTGTGATGGCTTTGCATTATGTTTATGCATGTGGAACATTTGATTAATATGGTAAGATGGTTATATTGGCAAGTGATGCAAATGGTTCTTGGTTTGTTGATCGGATATAGTTAGCCGGCTATAGGATTGGGTGCACCGTGAATTAAGTCGCCTTGGAGGTGGAGTGGTCAAGAGTGGACCGGATAAGCTCCCTTCAAGTATCCTAACGAGATGAGGTCATAGTGGAGGTTGTTGCCCACTCGAGGACCTAGGTTGATTGAGGTCATAATGGAGGTGTTGCCCATTCGAGGACCTTGGTTGAGTAAAGGTTATATGGTGGTTAAAAGTCCATATGTGAGAACCTTGTACTTGTTGAGATCACAATGGCAGTGTTAAGTCCATGTGTGGATCTTGTGTGGGATGTCCCGGATCTCGTTAGTGATGTTCTACAACTACCAATCGGTTATGCAAAGGTTGTATGGTGGTTAAAAGTCCATACGGGGGAATCTTGTGCATGTCAAGGTTGTATGGTGGTTAAAAGTCCATACATGGGAACCTTGGGGAAAAAGCTAAGGTTGTATGGTGTTTAAAAGTCCATACATGGGAACCTTAGGATGTTGAGGTCATAATGGAGGTTGTTGCCCATTCGAGGACCTTGGATTTGGTAGGGTGTAGGGAGCGTAGGGACAACGCTCGGAATCCGCGTATCCGATCGGGTTGTTGAGTTGAAAAGTGAATGTGGTTGATCTTTTGGAAGCCAATGTAATGTTCTTGATCATAAAGAAGCATGAGATGCTTGAAATGATGCATGGTTGCATGTGAAGCATGAGATGCTTGAAATGATGTAGGGTTACATGTGAAGCATGAGATGCTTGAATTGATGCATGATTGCATGTGAAGCATGAGTTGCTTGAAAGATGCATTGTTGCATGAAAAGTGTATGATGCTAGTGAATGTATGTCTACTTGTTAAGTTAAACAAGTGTTGGTTATCATTTGGTAAATGATGCATGTGAGCATGAAATATCTATATTGCATTGGAGTCTTGTAAGACTTGTTTTTAAAGGCATGTGAAGATGTTGTTATGATTCTTATGTTGCCTTGGTTAAATGCATGAGACGGATTATTTGAGCTATGGTTTTAAAAGGTTTCTTGCTTGATATGGTTTTCAAGTTTAAGAAAGGTATGTTGTGAAATGGGAGTGTTTTCCATGGTTTTGTTTAAGCTTGGCATATGGTGTTTATGCATGATTTGAGCTTGATGTTGGAAAGGGTTTTCAAACATGGCTTTGGTAATCAAATCGGGTTTGTTTTATAAGTGTTTTAATGACCCGCTGCATTGATGGTGTTTTGGTTTTGAGCATTCCTCACTAAGCATTATGTGCTTACGCTCCTTTTTGTCCATCAATGCAGATTCTTGAAGTTTGGACAGCAAGGAGCAAGGGATTCAAGGTGGACTCCAATGGAGATGTATGTCTCGGTGAATAGCTATAGTTAATAAGGGCAATGGGGTAGAATCTCTCGGGTTTATGTGTATGTGATCGTAAATGTTTGGTTAAGAATGTTTAAATGTTGTTGCTAATGTTGTTGGATCATGAATTGGCTTAAATGAGATTGTTTTGGAGGGTTTGTGCCTTAATGGTTGCTTGTGTAGGAAGCATGCCTATAGATTTGGGGCTTTTCATATATGTTGTGTTTCTGTTGAATTGTTGATGCAAGTATGTCTCATTTATGTTGAATTGCATGTTGGTAAAGTTTGGTGGCTTTTGGAGCATGTTTGAATGATCAATTGTGTGTTTGAGTGAGCAAAATGCAGCATTCTGGGCTAGGTGTTTCGGAACAGGTAACACCGTTTCGGAACGGGTGCCCTGCATGAACCCAGGCGTCCGAAACGGGTGCCACCGTTCCGAAACGGAAGGCATTCTGCCAGACCCCCGTTGCGGAACGCGTTGCGGAACGGCCCCGTGTTTCGGAACGGGCTTGGCCTGTTTCGGAACGGGTGACCGTTGGGGGCTGACATGGGCGGTTAAATGTTTCAAAATGTTTGCATTTTGGTCCTGAATCTTGTTTGTGCAATTGTATGAGTTCGGGATGTCCGTTTGAGCTGAAATTTGGCAGAGAAGCATGAAACATGATTAATTTTAAGTTGGTAACTTAAAATCTGGTTAAGTACTTAAAGTTTTCAGAAATTACAATTTGGTCCCTAAAGTTGTAATTTGTTCAATTGGGTCCCTGTTTGATCTCTGATGTTTGTAATCTTTGAGTATGTTGTTTGTGTGATCACAATTAAGGTTAATGTGCATCTAGATAAGATTAAAAAGAAAAAAAAGGGTCGTTAATCAAGGTTGACTTTCGGGTTGACTTTGGTTTTCCCCGTGTAATCTTCGTAGTTCGGGTCAACCGTCCAGACCGGGCTACGGGGGTTACAATTAGGGGTTCAAATAATTGATTAGGAGCTTTTCAACATAATTATATTGCAAAACCTCAATTTCTGTACTTTTTACTCAGTTAAAATTCCAACGGGTCCATTGAAAGACCTATTTCGACCCGCTCGTCCGAAACCGCTACAAAAAGCACCACAAAACAAGTTTTAGTCAAATATTAGGAGTTCAAATAATTGATTAGGAGCTTTTCAACACAATTATATTGCAAAACCGCAATTTCTGTACTTTTTACTCAGTTAAAATTCCAACAGGTCCATTGAAAGGCCCATTTAGACCTCCTCGTCCGAAACCTCTACAAAAAGGACAGCAAAAATGTTTTATTCAAATATTAGGAGTTCAAATAATTGATTAGGAGCTTTTCAACACAATTATATTGCAAAACCTCAATTTCTGTACTTTTTACTCAGTTAAAATTCCAACGGGTCCATTGAAAGGCCCAATTAGACTTGCTCGTCCGAAACCTCTACAAAAAGGACGCAAAAATGTTTTATTCAAATATTAGGAGTTCAAATAATTTATTAGGAGCTTTTCAACACAATTATATTGCGAAACCTAAATTTCTGTACTTTTTACTCAGTTAAAATTCCAACAGGTCCATTGAAAGGCCCATTTAGACCTGCTCGTCCGAAACCTCTACAAAAAGGAACGCAAAAATGTTTTATACAAATATTAGGAGTTCATGTAATTGATTAGGAGCTTTTCAACACAATTATATTGCAAAACCTCAATTTCTGTACTTTTTACTCAGTTAAAATTCCAACGGGTCCATTGAAATGCCCATTTAGACCTGCTCGTCAGAAACCTCTACAAAAAGGACCGCAAAACAAGTTTTAATAAAATATTAGGAGTTCATGTAATTGATTAGGAGCTTTTCAACACAATTATATTGCAAAACCTCAATTTCTGTACTTTTTACTCAGTTAAAATTCCAACGGGTCCATTGAAAGGCCCATTTCGACCCGCTCGTCCGAAACCGCTACAAAAAGCACCACAAAACAAGTTTTAGTCAAATATTAGGAGTTCAAATAATTGATTAGGAGCTTTTCAACACAATTATATTGCAAAACCGAAATTTCTGTACTTTTTACTAACTTAAAATTCCAACAGGTCCATTGAAAGGCCCATTTAGACCTCCTCGTCCGAAACCTCTACAAAAAGGACAGCAAAAATGTTTTATTCAAATATTAGGAGTTCAAATAATTGATTAGGAGCTTTTCAACACAATTATATTGCAAAACCTCAATTTCTGTACTTTTTACTCAGTTAAAATTCCAACGGGTCCATTGAAAGGCCCATTTAGACTTGCTCGTCCGAAACCTCTACAAAAAGGACGCAAAAATGTTTTATTCAAATATTAGGAGTTCAAATAATTTATTAGGAGCTTTTCAACACAATTATATTGCGAAACCTAAATTTCTGTACTTTTTACTCAGTTAAAATTCCAACAGGTCCATTGAAAGGCCCATTTAGACCTGCTCGTCCGAAACCTCTACAAACAGGAACGCAAAAATGTTTTATACAAATATTAGGAGTTCATGTAATTGATTAGGAGCTTTTCAACACAATTATATTGCAAAACCTCAATTTCTGTACTTTTTACTCAGTTAAAATTCCAACGGGTCCATTGAAATGCCCATTTAGACCTGCTCGTCAGAAACCTCTACAAAAAGGACCGCAAAACAAGTTTTCATATAATATTAGGAGTTCGTGTAATTGATTAGGAGCTTTTCAACACAATTATATTGCAAAACCTCAATTTCTGTACTTTTTACTCAGTTAAAATTCCAACGGGTCCATTGAAAGGCCCATTTCGACCCGCTCGTCCGAAACCGCTACAAAAAGCACCACAAAACAAGTTTTTGTCAAATATTAGGAGTTAAAATAATTGATTAGGAGCTTTTCAACACAATTATATTGCAAAACCGCAATTTCTGTACTTTTTACTCAGTTAAAATTCCAACGGGTCCATTGAAAGGCCCATTTAGACCTCCTCGTCCGAAACCTCTACAAAAAGGACCACAAAAATGTTTTATTCAAATATTAGAAGTTCAAATAATTTATTAGGAGCTTTTCAACACAATTATATTGCAAAACCTCAATTTCTGTACTTTTTACTCGGTTAAAATTCCAACGGGTCCATTGAAAGGCCCATTTAGACCTGCTCGTCCGAAACATCTACAAAAAGGATCGCAAAAATGTTTTATTCAAATATTAGGAGTTTAAATAATTGATTAGGAGCTTTTCAACACAATTATATTGCAAAACCTCAATTTATGTACTTTTTACTAACTTAAAATTCCAACGGGTCCATTGAAAGGGCCATTTAGACCTGCTCGTTCGAAACCTCTACAAAAAGGACCGTAACAAATGTTTTATTCAAATATTAGGAGTTCAAATAATTGATTAGGAGCTTTTTAACACAATTATATTGCAAAACCTCAATTTCTTTACTCTTTACTCAGTTAAAATTCCAACGGGTCCATTGAAAGGCCCATTTCGACTCGCTCGTCCGAAACCTCTACAAAATGGTCTGCAAAACAAGTTTTAATAAAATATTAGGAGTTCAAATAATTTATTAGGAGCTTTTCTACACAATTATATTGCAAAACCGCAATTTCTGTACTTTTTACTCAGCTATAATTCCAACGGGTCCATTGAAAGGCCCATTTCGACGCGCTCGTCCGCAACCTCTAAAATAAGGAGTACAAGACAAGTTTTAATCAAATTTTAGGAGTTCATTTAATTGATTAGGAGATTTTCAACACAATTATATTGCAAAACCTCAATTTCTGTACTTTTTACTCAGTTAAAATTCCAACGGGTCCATTGAAAGGCCCATTTAGACCTGCTCGTCCAAAACCTCTACAAAAAGGACCGCAAAAATGTTTTATTCAAATATTGGGAGTTTAAATAATTGATTAGGAGCTTTTGAACACAATTATATTGCAAAACCTCAATTTATGTACTTTTTACTCAGTTAAAATTCCAACAGGTCCATTGAAAGGCCCATTTCGACCCGCTCGTCCGAAACCTCTACAAAAAGGACCGCAAAACAAGTTTTAATCCAATTTTAGGAGTTCATGTAATTGATTAGGAGTTTTTCAACACAATTATATTGCAAAACCTCAATTTCTGTACTTTTTACTCAGTTAAAATTCCAACGGGTCCATTGAAAGGCCCATTTAGACCTGCTCGTCCGAAACCTCTACAAAAAGGGCCGCAAAAATGTTTTATTCAAATATTAGGAGATCAAATAATTGATTAGGAGCTTTTCAACACAATTATATTGCAAAACCTCAATTTCAGTACTTTTTACTCAGTTAAAATTCCAACGGGTCCATTGAAAGGCCCATTTCGACCCACTCGTCCGAAACCTCTACAAAAAGGACTGCAAAACAAGTTTTAATCATATTTTAGGAGTTCATGTAATTGATTAGGAGCTTTTCAACACAATTATATTGCAAAACCTCAATTTCTGTACTTTTTACTTAGTTAAAATTCAAACGGGTCCATTGAAAGGCCCTTTTAGACCTGCTCGTCCGAAACCTCTACAAAAAGGACAGCAAAAATGTTTTATTCAAATATTAGGAGTTCAAATAATTGATTAGGAGCTTTTCAACACAATTATATTGCAAAACCATAATTTCTTTACTTTTTACTCAGTTAAAATTCCAACGGGTCCATTGAAAGGCCCATTTAGACCTGCTCGTCCGAAACCTCTACAAAAAGGACCGCAAAAATGTTTTATTCAAATATTAGGAGATCAAATAATTGATTAGGAGCTTTTCAACACAATTATATTGCAAAACCTCAATTTCAGTACTTTTTACTCAGTTAAAATTCCAACGGGTCCATTGAAAGGCCCATTTAGACTTGCTCGTCCGAAACCTCTACAAAAAGGACAGCAAAATTGTTTTATTCAAATATTAGGAGTTCAAATAATTGATTAGGAGCTTTTCAACACAATTATATTGCAAAACCTTAATTTCTTTACTTTTTACTCAGTTAAAATTCCAACGGTTCCATTGAAAGGCCCATTTAGACCTGCTCGCCCGAAACCTCTACAAAAAGGACCGCAAAAATGTTTTATTCAAATATTAGGAGATCAAATAATTGATTATGAGCTTTTCAACACAATTATATTGCAAAACCTCAATTTCAGTACTTTTTACTCAATTAAAATTCCAACGAGTCCATTGAAAGGCCCATTTCGACCCGCTCGTCCGAAACCTCTGCAAAACGGACTGCAAAACAAGTTGTAATCAAATATTAGGAGTTCAAATAATTGATTAGGAGCTTTTCAACACAATTATATTGCAAAACCGCAATTTCTGTACTTTTTACTCAGTTAAAATTCCAACGGGTCCATTGAAAGGCCCATTTCGACCCGCTCGTCCGAAACCTCTACAAAAAGGACTGCAAGACAAGTTTTAATCATATTTTAGGAGTTCATGTAATTGATTAGGAGCTTTTCAACACAATTATATTGCAAAACCTCAATTTATGTACTTTTTACTCAGTTAAAATTCCAACGGGTCCATTGAAAGGCCAATTTCGACCCGCTCGTCCGAAACCGCTACAAAAAGCACCACAAAACAAGTTTTTGTCAAATATTAAGAGTTCAAATAATTGATTAGGAGCTTTTCAACACAATTATATTGCAAAACCGCAATTTCTGTACTTTTTACTCAGTTAAAATTCCAACGGGTCCATTGAATGGCCCATTTAGACTTGCTCGTCAGAAACCTCTACAAAAAGGACCGCAAAAATGTTTTATTCAAATATTAGGAGTTCAAATAATTGATTAGGAGCTTTTCAACACAATTATATTGCAAAACCTCAATTTCTGTACTTTTTACTCAGTTAAAATTCCAACGGGTCCATTGAAAGGCCCATTTCGACCTGCTCGTCAGAAACCGCTACAAAAAGCACCACAAAACAAGTTTTAGTCAAATATTAGGAGTTCAAATAATTGATTAGGAGCTTTTCAACACAATTATATTGCAAAACCGCAATTTCTGTACTTTTTACTCAGTTAAAATTCCAACAGGTCCATTGAAAGGCCCATTTAGACCTCCTCGTCCGAAACCTCTACAAAAAGGACAACAAAAATGTTTTATTCAAATATTAGGAGTTCAAATAATTGATTAGGAGCTTTTCAACACAATTATATTGCAAAACCTCAATTTCTGTACTTTTTACTCAGTTAAAATTCCAACGGGTCCATTGAAAGGCCCATTTAGACTTGCTCGTCCGAAACCTCTACAAAAAGGACGCAAAAATGTTTTATTCAAATATTAGGAGTTCAAATAATTTATTAAGAGCTTTTCAACACAATTATATTGCAAAACCTAAATTTCTGTACTTTTTACTCAGTTAAAATTCCAACAGGTCCATTGAAAGGCCCATTTAGACCTGCTCGTCCGAAACCTCTACAAAAAGGAACGCAAGATTGTTTTATACAAATATTAGGAGTTCATGTAATTGATTAGGAGCTTTTCAACACAATTATATTGCAAAACCTCAATTTCTGTACTTTTTACTCAGTTAAAATTCCAACGGGTCCTTTGAAATGCCCATTTAGACCTGCTCGTCAGAAACCTCTACAAAAAGGACCGCAAAACAAGTTTTAATAAAATATTAGGAGTTCATGTAATTGATTAGGAGCTTTTCAACACAATTATATTGCAAAACCTCAATTTCTGTACTTTTTACTCAGTTAAAATTCCAACGGGTCCATTGAAAGGCCCATTTCGACCCGCTCGTCCGAAACCGCTACAAAAAGCACCACAAAACAAGTTTTTGTCAAATATTAGGAGTTTAAATAATTGATTAGGAGTTTTTCAACACAATTATATTGCAAAACCGCAATTTTTGTACTTTTTACTCAGTTAAAATTCCAACGGGTCCATTGAAAGGTCCATTTAGACCTCCTCGTCCGAAACCTCTACAAAAAGGACCGCAAAAATGTTTTATTCAAATATTATGAGTTCAAATAATTGATTATGAGCTTTTCAACACAATTATATTGCAAAACCTCAATTTCTGTACTTTTTACTCACTTAAAATTCCTACGGGTCCATTGAAAGGCCCATTTTGACCCGCTCGTCCGAAACCGCTACAAAAAGAACCACAAAACAAGTTTTAGTCAAATATTAGGAGTTGAAATAATTGATTAGGAGCTTTTCAACACAATTATATTTCAAAACCGCAATTTCTGTACTTTTTACTCAGTTAAAATTCCAACAGGTAACGTGTCATGGCTCTCTCTCTCAATTCTCTCTCAATTTTCTCTGGGGTTCTCTTTTGGTTTTTGTTTGCTCCGCTTTTTTTGGTGGATTTTCTTTCTTTTCCACCAGATCCCCTCCCCCTCACGGCATTTCCACATCAGCCGGTTTTGCAAGCAAATCTCATAACGTGCTCCTTGGATCTCGGGCAGAGAATGCGAAGAGTTGCCTCACACCATCTCAACCTCTATTTTCGGTTTTATCTTTTTTTATCATTTTTTTCAATGTTTTGCTTAACTAACATTCTAGCTTATATTGGTTTTCTTTTGTCGGTTGAGTTCAGATTTGCTCCTCCTTTCTTCATCAAGGAAATCGTCAAACCCGATAGGTTTGATCTACCATTTTTCTTATTTTTTCTATTATCATTTTATTCTCTGTTTTTTTCTAATCTGTTTGTCTTTTTTGCTGTTGGGTTTCATCATTCGGTTGTATCCGGTGGTGAATCTCCGTCTTCTCCACGTCGTCGGCAAGGACCGCTCTGCATGCAGATCCTCTTCCCCAGTGGTTCAAAATTTCACAGATCTTTCCACCTTCCCTCTTTTTTATTCGTTGTTGTTTGCCTTTCCTTTTTACCCCTTTTCCCCTTTCTCTTAACAATCTTTCTCTTCTTGTGCAGATCTAAGCCCTTGTTGGTTTCTTCACATCCATTCGATCGGTCTTCTTTCATCTTTCTGTTACTGGTTTTTCTGCAAACAACTTTGTGGCTTTTTTCGGAGACCTCCGTCCAACGCCGCCATAAGGATTCCCTAAAATCTTTTTGTGTTTTAGGGTTTCTTCCTCTTTTTTTAATATTGTTTATCTTTATTTCATATATATCTAATCTCCTTTGTTTGCAATCTGTTATAGGTTTCACTTGTCTTGCTAGTCTGCAATCTCTGATGACGGATATCCATCTGTTCGTGTGGCGGCTCCATTCGGTGCTCCATAGTCGGCTAGGGTTTCCCTCCCCCCTCTTTTCTTTTTTCATTATCTTTTTCCGTTGCTATTTTTTACTAATCCTTTTTTCTTTTTTCCAGACTTGCTTCATCTTCCATCTCAAAAGGATGGATTTTAAGGTTGTCTTATATCGAATCTCTTGGTACGTCAACCTTTTGTTCCTACTCTGTTTTCCTTTTTGTCCTTTCATTTCTGTGGTAACACCTAATCTGCGACTTTATAACTTAGTTTTCTGCTACTCACATATTCTAAGGTTTTTTTATTTTTTCCTAATTCGTTTGTTTTCAAATATTGTTATATGCTTAAACATTTTTTATGCTTATCCTTTGTTGCCCCTAAACATTGATGCTTCTATTTTCTTATCCGCTATGCTGAGAACTATTCTATCATATAAATTATCTATTTCCTTATCTCTAATTCAAGCCCTTACAGGGAATATACAACAAGGCCATCCTATGGGAACATATAGTCTCAATTATTATCGCAATATTTTATATACTTTTTACAACTATCCGTATTATCTTTTCTGTGATTATCATGATATAGTTCAACCCTCTATATACATTCATTGGATTATTGGTTATAAGTATCACAACCATTTAGATTATAATAAAATCTATTCTCATTATGATACTTACCTACACTGCTTACATGCTCTGTTTGATAACATATTTGTTGGATTCATCTTTTTGCTTATATACGCCTTACATTGCATAATTATGAATGCCTTAACTAATTTTTTTACTGTGGTCAATACTGATTTAGTTAACTTTCGGATTGTTTTGAGTAATGCTCAGCTTTGTACTAACCATCCTAAACTGTTTATGTGTTATTTACATTTCCAGATTAGTTTAACCATCCCAATTTTCTTGCACCTTATTCATTTTCTGTGTTTGTTTTCTATGTTCATCATCATAAGCTATAGCCAATATTCTGTTCTTAGAACTGAATTTTTGCAACAAATTTCAATAAATCTCATACTGGCTAATCATTTCAATAAATTTTATGTCTATCTCTCTAATTCAAACTTAATAACCTTTACGGTCGTGTATGATTTACTTCTGTTTACCTATTTCCTTTGTATTATTAGTATTATCAATGGTTTCCCTGTTATTCATTACACTTGTTGTCTTTTTGATCTTTTCATTGATGGGCCTCTCTATGCTACATCATCGGATGCAATTTTACAAGCTACTTTACGGATGTTAAAGGAAAATTGGATACTCCCTACTCCTTCTGGGTTACATCTTCACCTTAATCCTTTTAATTATCATGTTATTTCTTTATCCCCCTATATCTTTTTGTTCGTTTGGACTGTATTAATTTTCTTATCCCCGCTTCTTCTTCCCCTTGGGTCTGTAATTATTTTTTCCTGTTTTCTTCCTTTTTTGCTTGCCTTTTATTTTTCCTATGCTTTTAATTGCTTTTTAGTTTATTTCATTATTGCTATGCATGATTAATACTACCTGCTATATGTATGTTATTCTATGAGCGATATTGAATTTTTGTTATGCTCGTTTAACACCCCTTCCCTCTACACCTTATTAGGTGGAATTTCACAAGCCCATTTTTGGGATTCTAATCCAATCCTTTCCATAAGGAAATTAGCTATCAGATTTCAATTTTGCTCTAAAATTTTTTTAATTTTATTCACCTCGACTCCTCAAAAAATAGTTCCTAAACTCACCCATAACCATCCTTTTCACCTTATAATTTACCCTATTTTGAAAAGTTCCATATATTTTTATTCTATTATTCAAACCCTCCTTAATTTCTATACCATCATTCAATACTTCCTAAATTTTAATTTCATCATTGCCTCCCTAAATTTTTATTTCATCATTGTCCTCCACTATTGGTGCAGTTATTTAATTAAACCCAAAAAACTAGCTTTAATTCCTTTTATACAGTTTTATAAAAGTCAACTTCTTTCAAATATACTAAATCCTTCCTCTTTCCGCTTTTATGACTCTATAATTCCTTATAAAGCTCCATTTAAAACAGATTTAAATTTGGTCAACAATAACTTTAATCTTCTGTTATTACTCTGTTTACAACAATCAAATTTATTGCCAAATTTATTTTCATTAACCTACGCCTTAAATTTTGTTATATCAATTCCATTATTGGAAATTATTTTCAGCAGTTACATAATATATCCTCATATATTAGCCCCACCATCCTTTATTCCCAGCATTACATATTCAATATTTATAAGTTTTGCATTTATTAACAAAATTACTTTACTCTTTCTTTTTTCAACCCCTTTATACAGTCAATACCCCAATCAAATCCCTTTAATATTTCCATCATTTCCTTACCAAATCTTTTATAGTTATTCAATATACTTTCCTCTAATAATAACCATAGCTTCTTCCTTTTCCACGTTTTCTTCCTCTTTTAAGGTAAGTACATTAATTAATTTACCAATTAATATTAGTAAATCCAATCTCTTACAATTTTCAATCCCTCACACGTATCTCTCTCTTCCCACTTTCCTTATATTCTTCCCCTTAACTATTTACATATTCTTTATATACTCATACTCCAATTACTCTAAACCACCACAAAACCTTATTCACTCGACTTCCTCATATTATCAAAAACCCTCAATGGCTTCATCCTCTTCAATCCCCCAACTCAATTCGATTAACCTCACCAATGAAGAATCGAAATTGCTCTACACTCCGGATTTCGATTTCATCAAGGAGGATCCAAAACTCTTTGTCATTGGTCGCTTCATATCGTCCAAGCCTCTAGATATCTATGCTGTTATCTCTGCCTTTGAAGGCATCTGGAAACCCAATGAAGTTGTATCATTCTCAGTGATACAAGACAACTTTCTCAAGATCAAGTTCAAGGAAATCAAGTACTGTTATGAAATCCTCAATCGTGGACCATGGCTGTACAAGGATGAATGGCTCGCAGTCACCGAATACAACCCAACCAAGTCCCTAACCGATTATGATTTTACAACCATGCGAATCTGGATCAGAATTTTTTCTCTTCCTGACTCACTCTTTGAAGACATAGATCGATCCCATCTGGTGGGACATGCTTTGGGTTCAATGGTGGGCAATGTTCTCCGAACGGATACCCGCAAAGTTGATGGGAATATGGTGGAATTCCTTCGAGTTGAAATCTTTCTCAATATCACAAGACCTGTTACCCGATTCGTGTTCATCGGTTCTGGTGAAAACAGAATTATGTGTCGTCTGCAGTATGAAAGACTTCCAATTCTATGTCCTGGTTGTGGCATTATAAGTCATACTTTAGAGAACTGTCCTATCCGATCTTCAATCGACCCCAACAAACCGCAATACGGAGAATGGCTCCGTTACCTTCCTCCTAGACGTCGCCCAGCTGGAATTCGAGGGCGTATTCGTAATGTAGAACCGAATCTGATCCCAAACAATCCTCCAGTTAATGGTATAACTTTTTTAACTTTTACAATTATAATTGATTTTATTTATTATCTTTCCTTAAACTTTCTTTCAAATTACTTATACATTAATTCTCTCGTAGCAAATCCGATGAATAATCCCGCTGTACCGGTCAATCCTGCAGCTCCTCCCAATGTCCAGAATAATTTGGGTAATTCATTCTTCTCCTCCATCACCCTTTTTACAAACAATTACAAATCTCTAATACTTCTCCTTTCTCAAAATAAAGGCTCTCTAAATGAAGGCGACGCTGCCTCGTTTACGGAACAAGTTACCGAAGAAGCCCAAAATGTTGACATGACCATGGAAGATCCCCCTGTTGCTGATCTGAAACAAAAAGCTCCTCTCGAGCCTCAGCCTCTGAATACCATCTTTCCAATTGCGGAAGATGGTTCTGATGATGATTGGGAAACCAATGAAGATTATGGTGTTCCCAGCCCTACTGCCGAACAAATCAAAAAATTTGATTCTGAATCGAGTAAGCCTTCTAAACCCACTGATCCGTTATTCAATGAATTTAATCAGTGGTTGCTTAAAACTTACCCAAACGATGCAGCCCCTGTACCTGCTCCAGTTCCAACACCCGCACCAGCCCCTGCACCAACCCATACTAACCGAGGCATGAAACGCCGCTCACCAATTCAAGTATCGCTCCCGCCGAAAAAATCCAAACAATCAGGATCTACTCCAAAAGCTGGGATGAGCAGCTCTAAAAACTCTCCGGCGGCGGCTGACTCCCAGCCCCGCCGAGCAAAATGAAGATCCTCTGCTGGAACTGTCAAGGCCTTGGACAAGCCCCGACGGTTCAACATCTCCGATCATATGTCCAACGTACCAACCCTAATATTATTTTTTTATGTGAAACTAAGTTGAATAATGCGGAATGTAACCGCTTATGTCTTTCATTAGGTATGATAGACATTATTTCTATTCCCCCTTCGGAAGGGTGTTCCGGAATTTCTTTATTCGTAGCAAATGATATCAATATAAGTTTAATTTCCTATTCGCTGCGTTATATTCACATTCAAATTACGTATAATAACAGCACTATGTTTTTTACTGGAATGCATGGATTTTCGGAAACTAGCCAAAAATATAAAACGTGGGAATTAATTGATTCCTTATACAATACTACTAAAGATAAACCTTGGCTTATTGGAGGAGATCTTAATGAGATTCTAACAGATTCAGAAAAACAAGGGGGTCCCCGTAGAGCTAGATCCCAAATCAAAAATTTTCGAAACTGCTTAATCCGAAACAACCTTTTCGATTGCAAACCAACCTCGGGATGGTTTACATGGACAAAAGTAGGTCCTTTAACCCCTATAATTCATGAATGACTTGACCGTTTTGTAGCTAACTACGCTTGGAAAGATCTCTACCCTAATCATCGAATAAATACAGAATATGTTGCAAAATCCGACCACTGCTTCCTTCTTCTAGAAATTGATAAACCAACTACCACACCCAATTCTCAAATCCCCAAAAATTTCAGATTTGAAAATTGTTGGGCGAATAATAAAGATAACATCCAAACTATTAAAAGGGCTTGGGCTAACACCCCCGGAACGGCCATCAATAAAATCAAAGCGGTAGGAACATACTTAGATGTCTGGCAAAACCAACAACGCTTTAAATCAACAGGACGCATTAAATTCCTAACCAAAAAAATCAACAAACTTCTCTATCGCCCCTTGACAGCTACTAATAAACAAACTTATTTAAATTATAAGACGGAACTAAATAAACTCTTAACGGAACAAGAAACTTATTGGGCTCAAAGATCTCGAACACTTTGGCTATCCCAAGGGGACAAAAATACCAAATTCTTCCATGCCAGAGCTTCTAATCGTAATAAGAAAAATTCCATCATAGGGCTTTATGATGCCAACTCCAATTGGTGTACCTCGGAATCTGATATTATGGATATTGCTTCGAATTACTTCCAAAACCTATTTACAACCTCTAACCCCCAACTCTCGGAAATTATTCTTGACAAAATCCACCCCTCCATTAATTCTTCAACGAATGACAGTCTTCTCAAGCCGTTCACCAAAGAAGAAATTCTACATGCCTTTAAAGGTATTGACCCTAGGAAGGCTCCTGGTGCCGATGGTCTACCTAGTAGTTTCTTCCGTCAACACTGGGACACAGTTGGTGACGATGTCCTTAATCTTTGTACGGATCTTTTAAATGGCAAGGAAGATATGACCTTAGTTAACAACACCATCCTGGTGCTAATTCCCAAAGTTAAAGATCCAACATCCATGAAACAACTCAGACCAATTAGTCTATGTACAGTTATCTATAAAATCGTTGCTAAAACAATTGTAAATAGAATGAAACAGGCTATACCTCTCTGTATTAGCCCTAATCAAGCTGCCTTCGTCCAAGGACGCAACATCTCTGATAATATCCTTGTTGCGCATGAAATTATTCACAACATCAATGCTGGAGCAACTAAATCCTCGCAAGGAGCTGCTCTCAAACTTGACATGGAAAAGGCTTTTGATAGAGTTGAATGGTCTTTCCTTGCAAATGTTATGTCACGTATGGGCTTTGCATCCGGTTGGATTGATCTTATAATGCGTTGTATATCTACTGTCTCTTTCTCAGTTAAAATTAATAACTCCTTTTCACCCACCTTTCAACCTCAACGTGGTCTCCGTCAGGGGGATCCACTATCCCCTTTTCTTTTCCTATTCTGCACCCAGGGTCTCTCGGCTTACTTAGCGGCCGCTCAACAAACTAACATTCTTCCAGGTCTAGGCGCATGTAAGCATGGGCCCAAAGTAAACCACCTTCTTTTTGCAGATGATTGTATGGTATTTATAAATACCAATCAATCGGAAGCTTCCCTTTTGAAAAATGCTCTTCAAATATATGCTAATGCATCTGGTCAAGCAATAAACTTCGAGAAATCTACAATCTTCTACAACCCTCGTACACCTTCTGCTACAAGAACTGCAATAAATAGTCTTTTACAAGTACGTGAAGTTTCTAACCCCGGAGTATACCTCGGTATCCCGCTCCTCATAGGGAAAAATAAAACTGAAGCCTTAGGTTTTGTACGAGATAAAGTACATGATCGACTCTCTAGCTGGGACAAACACCTGCTTTCCTTTAGTGGCAGAGAGATTTTTATCAAAGCTGTTTTACAATCTCTCCCCCAGTATGTAATGTCTTGCTATCTTCTACCACACAATATCATCGATGATATGACTACATCAATCCGCCAATACTGGTGGACAGGTAAATCCAACAAAAAAGGTTGGCACATGTTACCGTGGAACAGGATTTGTTTACCCAAATCCGCTGGTGGTATGGGTTTCAAAGACCTACATGATTTCAACATCGCTCTTCTGGGCAAGCAAATTTGGAAATTAATTTGTGAACCAGACTCATTGTTAGGACAAATTTATCGTTCCAAATATTTCCCTTCGGGTAACATCCTAGATGCACCGAAGCCTAGAAGGGGCTCCTTTGCCTGGCAAGGCATTTACAATGCTCTTCAGCGCCTATTCCCTGGCTTTCTTCATCGCCCTGGTATAAACAGTAATATTAGAATACACAAAGATATATGGGGTGGGTCTTCACCGATTGAGCTAACTGGGGATTATGAAATCTCCGATGAATTTCACATCCGATGTCGGGATTTCATGATCCGCAACAAAACTGCCTGGGATATAGCAAAATTGCATAATTATTTCAATCCAATTGATGCAGACGCCATTTTTCGTATCCCCATCATAAACGATCAACGGGATTCAATTTTATGGTCTCCTAATGATTCAGGTATCTACTCAGTTCGCTCTGGATATATTTTCTTACAACGCTCCTTGGCCCAACTTTCGCCGCCTACACGGTTATGGAAATTTCTATCTAAAACAAAAGCTTTACCCAAAGTCAAAACTTTTGGATGGCGTATGGCATCTGATGCCCTACCCGTTGGCTCTAAAATGCAAGCTTTCTCCCCTAGCTCGGGGTTATGTCCTATCTGTGGTAATCACTCGGAATCAATTCTTCATGCGCTTCGTGATTGTCCTGGGGCTGCTGAAGCCCTCCAAATTAGTGGTATTCCTTCCTCCCTATATAAGAGTATAGCTCCTTCAACCTTACAATGGTTAGAGGAAGCAGCCTCTACAATTTCCTCTGATAAATTTGGTCTCTTTCTTACAGTTTTATGGAATATTTGGAACAGACGTAATGATTGGGTTCACAACCACCATCTACAACCCTCATGGCTAATTGCGGTCAATTCAATTAGCCTACATGATGAATTTTGTAAATCTTTAATCTCATCTGATCCACCTACATCCACTATTACTAATCCCTCTCGTTCTCCTCCACCTAATTATATCAAAATTAATGTGGATGGTGCTTTTAACCCTTCAACTCGCGCAGCAGCTGTCGGCGTTGTTGCTCGAGACCCTGCCAGAGCAGTCGTGGGTGGTCTTGCTTTCCCTCTTGGCAGCCGCCAGGACGCCATCACAAGTGAGGGGGAAAGCATCCTTGTTGGTCTCACCCTTGCCCGTTCTCAAGGTTGGAATCGTATCATGATCGAAACGGACTGCGCCTCTCTTGCGAATAGGATCAACAATCCTGCTCAGGACCTATCTACTATGGGACCAACTATTCTTCAGATACAAGCTGCTCTTCATGACTTCGACTTTATTTCCATTTCCTTTGTACGCCGTGAGGCAAATATTATAGCTCATACGTTGGCTTCTTTTTCTCTGAATTCTATGACTTCTATGTCATTTGAATCGGATGTTCCCCATTGTATTCATCACCTTGTAACAAATATTCTTTAATTAATAATATTTGGGCACTCTTTTCCCCTTTTTAGGGTCCTCTAGCTCTGCTTGAAGGACAGTAGTAGGGGTTTTTAATGAGGCCTTTTCTTCAAAAAAAAAATTCCAACAGGTCCATTGAAAGGCCCATTTAGACCTCCTCGTCCGAAACCTCTACAAAAAGGACAGCAAAAATGTTTTATTCAAATATTAGGAGTTTAAATAATTGATTAGGAGCTTTTCAACACAATTATATTGCAAAGCCTCAATTTCTGTACTTTTTACTCAGTTAAAGTTCCAACGGGTCCATTGAAAGGCCCATTTAGACTTGCTCGTCCGAAACCTCTACAAAAAGGACGCAAAAATGTTTTATTCAAATATTAGGAGTTCAAATAATTTATTAGGAGCTTTTCAACACAATTATATTGCAAAACCTAAATTTCTGTACTTTTTACTCAGTTAAAATCCCAACAGGTCCATTGAAAGGCCCATTTAGACCTGCTCGTCCGAAACCTCTACAAAAAGGAACGCAAAAATGTTTTATACAAATATTAGGAGTTCATGTAATTGATTAGGAGCTTTTCAACACAATTATATTGCAAAACCTCAATTTCTGTACTTTTTACTCAGTTAAAATTCCAACGGGTCCATTGAAATGCCCATTTAGACCTGCTCGTCAGAAACCTCTACAAAAAGGACCGCAAAACAAGTTTTAATAAAATATTAGGAGTTCATGTAATTGATTAGGAGCTTTTCAACACAATTATATTGCAAAACCTCAATTTCTGTACTTTTTACTCAGTTAAAATTCCAACGGGTCCATTGAAAGGCCCATTTCGACCAGCTCGTCCGAAACCGCTACAAAAAGCACCACAAAACAAGTTTTTGTCAAATATTAGGAGTTCAAATAATTGATTAGGAGCTTTTCAACACAATTATATTGCAAAACCTCAATTTTTGTACTTTTTACTTAGTTAAAATTCCAACGGGTCCATTGAAAGGCCCATTTAGACCTCCTCGTCCGAAACCTCTACAAAAAGGACCGCAAAAATGTTTTATTCAAATATTATGAGTTCAAATAATTGATTAGGAGCTTTTCAACACAATTATATTGCAAAACCTCAATTTCTGTACTTTTTACTCAGTTAAAATTCCAACGGGTCCATTGAAAGGCCCATTTCGACCCGCTCGTCCGAAACCGCTACAAAAAGCACCACAAAACAAGTTTTAGTCAAATATTAGGAGTTCAAATAATTGATTAGGAGCTTTTCAACACAATTATATTGCAAAACCACAATTTCTGTACTTTTTACTCAGTTAAAATTCCAACAGGTCCATTGAAAGGCCCATTTAGACCTGCTCGTCCGAAACATCTACAAAAAGGATCGCAAAAATGTTTTATTCAAATATTAGGAGTTCAAATAATTGATTAGGAGCTTTTCAACACAATTATATTGCAAAACCTCAATTTCTGTACTTTTTACTAACTTAAAATTCCAACAGGTCCATTGAAAGGCCCATTTAGACCTCCTCGTCCGAAACCTATACAAAAAGGACAGCAAAAATGTTTTATTCAAATATTAGGAGTTCAAATAATTGATTAGGAGCTTTTCAACACAATTATATTGCAAAACCTCAATTTCTGTACTTTTTACTCAGTTAAAATTCCAACGGGTCCATTGAAAGGCCCATTTAGACCTGCTCGTCCGAAACCTCTACAAAAAGGACGCAAAAATGTTTTATTCAAATATTAGGAGTTCAAATAATTTATTAGGAGCTTTTCAACACAATTATATTGCAAAACCTAAATTTCTGTACTTTTTACTCAGTTAAAATTCCAACAGGTCCATTGAAAGGCCTATTTAGACCTGCTCGTCCGAAACCTCTACAAAAAGTAACGCAAAAATGTTTTATACAAATATTAGGAGTTCATGTAATTGATTAGGAGCTTTTCAACACAATTATATTGCAAAACCTCAATTTCTGTACTTTTTACTCAGTTAAAATTCCAACGGGTCCATTGAAATGCCCATTTACACCTGCTCGTCAGAAACCTCTACAAAAAGGACCGCAAAACAAGTTTTAATAAAATATTAGGAGTTCATGTAATTGATTAGGAGCTTTTCAACACAATTATATTGCAAAACCTCAATTTCTGTACTTTTTACTCAGTTAAAATTCCAACGGGTCCATTGAAAGGCCCATTTCGACCCGCTCGTCCGAAACCGCTACAAAAAGCACCACAAAACAAGTTTTAGTCAAATATTAGGAGTTCAAATAATTGATTAGAAGCTTTTCAACACAATTATATTGCAAAACCGCAATTTCTGTACTTTTTACTCAGTTAAAATTCCAACAGGTCCATTGAAAGGCCCATTTAGACCTCCTCGTCCGAAACCTCTACAAAAAGGACAGCAAAAATGTTTTATTCAAATATTAGGAGTTCAAATAATTGATTAGGAGCTTTTCAAGACAATTATATTGCAAAACCTCAATTTCTGTACTTTTTACTCAGTTAAAATTCCAACGGGTCCATTGAAAGGCCCATTTATACTTGCTCGTCCGAAACCTCTACAAAAAGGACACAAAAATGTTTTATTCAAATATTAGGAGTTCAAATAATTTATTAGGAGCTTTTCAACACAATTATATTTCAAAACCTAAATTTCTGTACTTTTTACTCAGTTAAAATTCCAACAGGTCCATTGAAAGGCCTATTTAGACCTGCTCGTCCGAAACCTCTACAAAAAGTAACGCAAAAATGTTTTATACAAATATTAGGAGTTCATGTAATTGATTAGGAGCTTTTCAACACAATTATATTGCAAAACCTCAATTTCTGTACTTTTTACTCAGTTAAAATTCAAACGGGTCCATTGAAATGCCCATTTAGACCTGCTCGTCAGAAACCTCTACAAAAAGGACCGCAAAACAAGTTTTAATAAAATATTAGGACTTCATGTAATTGATTAGGAGCTTTTCAACACAATTATATTGCAAAACCTCAATTTCTGTACTTTTTACTCAGTTAAAATTCCAACGGGTCCATTGAAAGGCCCATTTCGACCCGCTCGTCCGAAACCGCTACCAAAAGCACCACAAAACAAGTTTTAATCAAATTTTATGAGTTCATGTAATTGATTAGGAGCTTTTCAACACAATTATATTGCAAAACCTCAATTTCTGTACTTTTTACTAAGTTAAAATTCCAACGGGTCCATTGAAAGGCCCATTTAGACCTCCTCGTCCGAAACCTCTAGAAAAAGGACCGCAAAAATGTTTTATTCAAATATTAGGAGTTCAAATAATTGATTAGGAGCTTTTCAACACAATTATAATACAAAATTGCAATTTCTGTACTTTTTATTTAGTTAAAATTCCAACGGGTCCATTGAAAGGCCCATTTAGACCTGCTCGTCCGAAACCTCTACAAAAAGGACCGCAAAAAATGTTTTATTCAAATATTAGGAGTTCAAATAATTGATTAGGAGCTTTTCAACACAATTATATTGCAAAACCTCAATTTCTGTACTTTTTACTCAGTTAAAATTCCAACGAGTCTATTCAAAGGCCCATTTAGACCTGCTCGTTCGAAACCTCTACAAAAAGGACCGCAAAAAATGTTTTATTCAAATATTAGGAGTTCAAATAATTGATTAGGAGCTTTTTAACACAATTATATTGCAAAACCTCAATTTCTGTACTTTTTACTCAGTTAAAATTCCAACGGGTCCATTGAAAGGCCCATTTCGACCCGCTCGTCCGAAACCTCTACAAAATGGACTGCAAAACAAGTTTTAATCAAATATTAGGAGTTCAAATAATTGATTAGGAGCTTTTCGACACAATTATATTGCAAAACCGCAATTTCTGTACTTTTTACTCAGTTATAATTCCAACGGGTCCATTGAAAGGCCCATTTCGACGCGCTCGTCCGAAACCTCTAAAATAAGGACTACAAAACAAGTTTTAATCAAATTTTAGGAGTTCATTTAATTGGTTAGGAGATTTTAAACACAATTATATTGCAAAACCTCAATTTCTGTACTTTTTACTCAGTTAAAATTCCAACGGGTCCATTGAAAGGCCCATTTAGACCTGCTCGTCCAAAACCTCTACAAAAAGGACCGCAAAAATGTTTTATTCAAATATTGGGAGTTTAAATAATTGATTAGGAGCTTTTGAACACAATTATATTGCAAAACCTCAATTTATGTACTTTTTACTCAGTTAAAATTCCAACAGGTCCATTGAAAGGACCATTTCGACCCGCTCGTCCGAAACCTCTACAAAAAGGACCGCAAAACAAGTTTTAATCCAATTTTAGGAGTTCATGCAATTGATTAGGAGTTTTTCAACACAATTATATTGCAAAACCTCAATTTCTGTACTTTTTACTCAGTTAAAATTCCAACGGGTCCATTGAAAGGCCCATTTAGACCTGCTCGTCCGAATCCTCTACAAAAAGGACCGTAAAAATGTTTTATTTAAATATTAGGAGATCAAATAATTGATTAGGAGCTTTTCAACACAATTATATTGCAAAACCTCAATTTCAGTACTTTTTACTCAGTTAAAATTCCAACGGGTCCATTGAAAGGCCCATTTCGACCCGCTCGTCTGAAACCTCTACAAAATGGACTGCAAAAAAAGTTTTAATCAAATATTAGGAGTTCAAATAATTTATTAGGAGCTTTTCAACACAATTATATTGCAAAACCGCAAATTCTGTACTTTTTACTCAGTTAAAATTCCAACGGGTCCATTGAAAGGCCCATTTCGACCCGCTCGTCCGAAACCTCTACAAAAAGGACTGCAAAACAAGTTTAATCATATTTTAGGAGTTCATGTAATTGATTAGGAGCTTTTCAACACAATTATATTGCAAAACCTCAATTTTTGTACTTTTTACTTATATAAATTCCAACGGGTCCATTGAAAGGCCCTTTTAGATCTGCTCGTCTGAAACCTCTACAAAAAGGACCGCAAAAATGTTTTATTCAAATATTAGGAGTTTAAATAATTTATTAGGAGCTTTTGAACACAATTTTTTGCAAAACCTCAATTTATGTACTTTTTACTCACTTAAAATTCCAACAGGTCCATTGAAAGGCCCATTTAGACCTTCTCGTCCGAAACCTCTACAAAAAGGACCGCAAAACAAGTTTTAATCAAACTTTAGGAGTTCATGTAATTGATTAGGAGCTTTTCAACACAATTATATTGCAAAACCTCAATTTCTATACTTTTTACTCAGTTAAAATTCCAACGGGTCCATTGAAAGACCCATTTAGACCTGCTCGTCCGAAACCTCTACAAAAAGGACTGCAAAAATGTTTTATTCAAATGTTAGGATTTCAAATAATTGATTAGGCGCTTTTCAACACAATTATATTGCAAAACCGCAATTTCTGTACTTTTTACTAAGTTAAAATTCCAACGGGTCCATTGAAAGGCCCATTTAGAACTCCTCGTCCGAAACCTCTAGAAAAAGGACCGCAAAAATGTTTTATTCAAATATTAGGAGTTCAAATAATTGATTAGGAGCTTTTCAACACAATTATATTGCAAAACCTCAATTTCTGTACTTTTTACTCAGTTAAAATTCCAACGGGTCCATTGAAAGGCCCATTTTGACCTGCTCGTCCGAAACATCTACAAGAAGGATCGCAAAAATGTTTTATTCAAATATTAGGAGTTCAAATAATTGATTAGGAGCTTTTCAACACAATTATATTGCAAAACCTCAATTCTTGTACTTTTTACTCAGTTAAAATTCCAACGGGTCCATTGAAAGGGCCATTTAGACCTGCTCGTTCGAAACCTCTACAAAAAGGACCGCAAAAAATGTTTTATTCAAATATTAGGAGTTCAAATAATTGATTAGGAGCTTTTTAACACAATTATATTGCAAAACCTCAATTTCTGTACTTTTTACTCAGTTAAAATTCCAACGGGTCCATTGAAAGGCCCATTTCGACCCGCTCGTCCGAAACCTCTACAAAATGGAGTGCAAAACAAGTTTTAATCAAATATTAGGAGTTCAAATAATTGATTAGGAGCTTTTCTACACAATTATATTGCAAAACCTCAATTTCTGTACTTTTTACTCAGTTATAATTCCAACGGGTCCATTGAAAGGCCCATTTCGACGCGCTCGTCCGAAACCTCTAAAATGAGGACTACAAAACAAGTTTTAATCTAATTTTAGGAGTTCATTTAATTGGTTAGGAGATTTTAAACACAATTATATTGCAAAACCTCAATTTCTGTACTTTTTACTCAGTTAAAATTCCAACGGGTCCATTGAAAGGCCCATTTAGACCTGCTCGTCCAAAACCTCTACAAAAAGGACCGCAAAAATGTTTTATTCAAATATTGGGAGTTTAAATAATTGATTAGGAGCTTTTGAACACAATTATATTGCAAAACCTCAATTTATGTACTTTTTACTCAGTTAAAATTCCAACAGGTCCATTGAAAGGCCCATTTCGACCCGCTCGTCCGAAACCTCTACAAAAAGGACCGCAAAACAAGTTTTAATCCAATTTTAGGAGTTCATGCAATTGATTAGGAGTTTTTCAACACAATTATATTGCAAAACCTCAATTTCTGTACTTTTTACTCAGTTAAAATTCCAATGGGTCCATTGAAAGGCCCATTTAGACCTGCTCGTCCGAATCCTCTACAAAAAGGACCGCAAAAATGTTTTATTTAAATATTAGGAGATCAAATAATTGATTAGGAGCTTTTCAACACAATTATATTGCAAAACCTCAATTTCAGTACTTTTTACTCAGTTAAAATTCCAACGGGTCCATTGAAAGGCCCATTTCGACCCGCTCGTCCGAAACCTCTACAAAATGGACTGCAAAACAAGTTTTAATCAAATATTAGGAGTTCAAATAATTGATTAGGAGCTTTTCAACACAATTATATTGCAAAACCGCAATTTCTGTACTTTTTACTCAGTTAAATTCCAACGGGTCCATTGAAAGACCCATTTCGACCCGCTCGTCCGAAACCTCTACAAAAAGGACTGCAAAACAAGTTTTAATCATATTTTAGGAGTTCATGTAATTGATTAGGAGCTTTTCAACACAATTATATTGCAAAACCTCAATTTTTGTACTTTTTACTTATATAAATTCCAACGGGTCAATTGAAAGGCCCTTTTAGATCTGCTCGTCCGAAACCTCTACAAAAAGGACCGCAAAAATGTTTTATTCAAATATTAGGAGTTTAAATAATTGATTAGGAGCTTTTGAACACAATTTTTTGCAAAACCTCAATTTATGTACTTTTTACTCACTTAAAATTCCAACAGGTCCATTGAAAGGCCCATTTAGACCTGCTCGTCCGAAACCTCTACAAAAAGGACCGCAAAACAAGTTTTAATCAAACTTTAGGAGTTCATGTAATTGATTAGGAGCTTTTCAACACAATTAAATTGCAAAACCTCAATTTCTATACTTTTTACTCAGTTAAAATTCCAACGGGTCCATTTAAAGACCCATTTAGACCTGCTCGTCCGAAACCTCTACAAAAAGGACTGCAAAAATGTTTTATTCAAATGTTAGGATTTCAAATAATTGATTAGGCGCTTTTCAACACAATTATATTGCAAAACCGCAATTTCTGTACTTTTTACTCAGTTAAAATTCCATCGGGTCCATTGAAAAGCCCATTTCGACCCGCTCGTCCGAAACCTCTACAAAAAGGACTGCAAAACAAGTATTAATCATATTTTAGGAGTTCATGTAATTGATTAGGAGCTTTTCAACACAATTATATTGCAAAACCTCAATTTCTGTACTTTTTACTTAGTTAAAATTCCAACGGGTCCATTGAAAGGCCCTTTTAGACCTGCTCGTCCGAAACCTCTACAAAAAGGACCGCAAAAATGTTTTATTCAAATATTAGGAGTTTAAATAATTGATTTGGAGATTTTGAACACAATTATATTGCAAAACCTCAATTTATGTACTTTTTACTCACTTAAAATTCCAACAGGTCCATTGAAAGGCCCATTTCGACCCGCTCGTCCGAAACCTCTACAAAAAGGACCGCAAAACAAGTTTTAATCAAATTTTAGGAGTTCATGTAATTGATTAGGAGCTTTTCAACACAATTATATTGCAAAATCTCAATTTCTATACTTTTTACTAAGTTAAAATTCCAACGGGTCCATTGAAAGGCCCATTTAGACCTGCTCGTCCGAAACCTCTACAAAAAGGACTGCAAAAATGTTTTATTCAAATGTTAGGATTTCAAATAATTGATTAGGAGCTTTTCAACACAATTATATTGAAAAACCTCAATTTCTGTACTTTTTACTTAGTTAAAATTCCAACGGGTCCATTGAAAGGCTCATTTCGACCCGCTCCTCTGAAACCGCTACAAAAAGCACCACAAAACAAGTTTTTGTCAAATATTAGGAGTTCAAATAATTGATTAAGAGTTTTTCAACACAATTATATTGCAAAACTGCAATTTCTGTACTTTTTACTCAGTTAAAATTCCAACGGGTCCATTGAAAGGCCCATTTAGACCTCCTCGTCCGAAACCTCTACAAAAAGGACCACAAAAATGTTTTATTCAAATATTAGGAGTTCAAATAATTGATTAGGAGCTTTTCAACACAATTATATTGCAAAACCTCAATTTCTGTACTTTTTACTCAGTTAAAATTCCAACGGGTCCATTGAAAGGCCCATTTCGACCTGTTCGTCTGAAACCTCTACAAAATGGACTGCAAAACAAGTTTTAATCAAATATTAGGAGTTCAAATAATTTATTAGGAGCTTTTCAACACAATTATATTGCAAAACCGCAAATTCTGTACTTTTTACTCAGTTAAAATTCCAACGGGTCCATTGAAAGGCCCATTTCGACCCGCTCGTCCGAAACCTCTACAAAAAGGACTGCAAAACAAGTTTAATCATATTTTAGGAGTTCATGTAATTGATTAGGAGCTTTTCAACACAATTATATTGCAAAACCTCAATTTTTGTACTTTTTACTTATATAAATTCCAACGGGTCCATTGAAAGGCCCTTTTAGATCTGCTCGTCTGAAACCTCTACAAAAAGGACCGCAAAAATGTTTTATTCAAATATTAGGAGTTTAAATAATTTATTAGGAGCTTTTGAACACAATTTTTTGCAAAACCTCAATTTATGTACTTTTTACTCACTTAAAATTCCAACAGGTCCATTGAAAGGCCCATTTAGACCTTCTCGTCCGAAACCTCTACAAAAAGGACCGCAAAACAAGTTTTAATCAAACTTTAGGAGTTCATGTAATTGATTAGGAGCTTTTCAACACAATTATATTGCAAAACCTCAATTTCTATACTTTTTACTCAGTTAAAATTCCAACGGGTCCATTGAAAGACCCATTTAGACCTGCTCGTCCGAAACCTCTACAAAAAGGACTGCAAAAATGTTTTATTCAAATGTTAGGATTTCAAATAATTGATTAGGCGCTTTTCAACACAATTATATTGCAAAACCGCAATTTCTGTACTTTTTACTAAGTTAAAATTCCAACGGGTCCATTGAAAGGCCCATTTAGAACTCCTCGTCCGAAACCTCTAGAAAAAGGACCGCAAAAATGTTTTATTCAAATATTAGGAGTTCAAATAATTGATTAGGAGCTTTTCAACACAATTATATTGCAAAACCTCAATTTCTGTACTTTTTACTCAGTTAAAATTCCAACGGGTCCATTGAAAGGCCCATTTTGACCTGCTCGTCCGAAACATCTACAAGAAGGATCGCAAAAATGTTTTATTCAAATATTAGGAGTTCAAATAATTGATTAGGAGCTTTTCAACACAATTATATTGCAAAACCTCAATTCTTGTACTTTTTACTCAGTTAAAATTCCAACGGGTCCATTGAAAGGGCCATTTAGACCTGCTCGTTCGAAACCTCTACAAAAAGGACCGCAAAAAATGTTTTATTCAAATATTAGGAGTTCAAATAATTGATTAGGAGCTTTTTAACACAATTATATTGCAAAACCTCAATTTCTGTACTTTTTACTCAGTTAAAATTCCAACGGGTCCATTGAAAGGCCCATTTCGACCCGCTCGTCCGAAACCTCTACAAAATGGAGTGCAAAACAAGTTTTAATCAAATATTAGGAGTTCAAATAATTGATTAGGAGCTTTTCTACACAATTATATTGCAAAACCTCAATTTCTGTACTTTTTACTCAGTTATAATTCCAACGGGTCCATTGAAAGGCCCATTTCGACGCGCTCGTCCGAAACCTCTAAAATGAGGACTACAAAACAAGTTTTAATCTAATTTTAGGAGTTCATTTAATTGGTTAGGAGATTTTAAACACAATTATATTGCAAAACCTCAATTTCTGTACTTTTTACTCAGTTAAAATTCCAACGGGTCCATTGAAAGGCCCATTTAGACCTGCTCGTCCAAAACCTCTACAAAAAGGACCACAAAAATGTTTTATTCAAATATTGGGAGTTTAAATAATTGATTAGGAGCTTTTGAACACAATTATATTGCAAAACCTCAATTTATGTACTTTTTACTCAGTTAAAATTCCAACAGGTCCATTGAAAGGCCCATTTCGACCCGCTCATCCGAAACCTCTACAAAAAGGACCGCAAAACAAGTTTTAATCCAATTTTAGGAGTTCATGCAATTGATTAGGAGTTTTTCAACACAATTATATTGCAAAACCTAAATTTCTGTACTTTTTACTCAGTTAAAATTCCAATGGGTCCATTGAAAGGCCCATTTAGACCTGCTCGTCCGAATCCTCTACAAAAAGGACCGCAAAAATGTTTTATTTAAATATTAGGAGATCAAATAATTGATTAGGAGCTTTTCAACACAATTATATTGCAAAACCTCAATTTCAGTACTTTTTACTCAGTTAAAATTCCAACGGGTCCATTGAAAGGCCCATTTCGACCCGCTCGTCCGAAACCTCTACAAAATGGACTGCAAAACAAGTTTTAATCAAATATTAGGAGTTCAAATAATTGATTAGGAGCTTTTCAACACAATTATATTGCAAAACCGCAATTTCTGTACTTTTTACTCAGTTAAATTCCAACGGGTCCATTGAAAGGCCCATTTCGACCCGCTCGTCCGAAACCTCTACAAAAAGGACTGCAAAACAAGTTTTAATCATATTTTAGGAGTTCATGTAATTGATTAGGAGCTTTTCAACACAATTATATTGCAAAACCTCAATTTTTGTACTTTTTACTTATATAAATTCCAACGGGTCAATTGAAAGGCCCTTTTAGATCTGCTCGTCCGAAACCTCTACAAAAAGGACCGCAAAAATGTTTTATTCAAATATTAGGAGTTTAAATAATTGATTAGGAGCTTTTGAACACAATTTTTTGCAAAACCTCAATTTATGTACTTTTTACTCACTTAAAATTCCAACAGGTCCATTGAAAGGCCCATTTAGACCTGCTCGTCCGAAACCTCTACAAAAAGGACCGCAAAACAAGTTTTAATCAAACTTTAGGAGTTCATGTAATTGATTAGGAGCTTTTCAACACAATTATATTGCAAAACCTCAATTTCTATACTTTTTACTCAGTTAAAATTCCAACGGGTCCATTGAAAGACCCATTTAGACCTGCTCGTCCGAAACCTCTACAAAAAGGACTGCAAAAATGTTTTATTCAAATGTTAGGATTTCAAATAATTGATTAGGCGCTTTTCAACACAATTATATTGCAAAACCGCAATTTCTGTACTTTTTACTCAGTTAAAATTCCAACGGGTCCATTGAAAAGCCCATTTCGACCCGCTCGTCCGAAACCTCTACAAAAAGGACTGCAAAACAAGTATTAATCATATTTTAGGAGTTCATGTAATTGATTAGGAGCTTTTCAACACAATTATATTGCAAAACCTCAATTTCTGTACTTTTTACTTAGTTAAAATTCCAACGGGTCCATTGAAAGGCCCTTTTAGACCTGCTCGTCCGAAACCTCTACAAAAAGGACCGCAAAAATGTTTTATTCAAATATTAGGAGTTTAAATAATTGATTTGGAGATTTTGAACACAATTATATTGCAAAACCTCAATTTATGTACTTTTTACTCACTTAAAATTCCAACAGGTCCATTGAAAGGCCCATTTCGACCCGCTCGTCCGAAACCTCTACAAAAAGGACCGCAAAACAAGTTTTAATCAAATTTTAGGAGTTCATGTAATTGATTAGGAGCTTTTCAACACAATTATATTGCAAAATCTCAATTTCTATACTTTTTACTCAGTTAAAATTCCAACGGGTCCATTGAAAGGCCCATTTAGACCTGCTCGTCCGAAACCTCTACAAAAAGGACTGCAAAAATGTTTTATTCAAATGTTAGGATTTCAAATAATTGATTAGGAGCTTTTCAACACAATTATATTGAAAAACCTCAATTTCTGTACTTTTTACTTAGTTAAAATTCCAACGGGTCCATTGAAAGGCTCATTTCGACCCGCTCCTCTGAAACCGCTACAAAAAGCACCACAAAACAAGTTTTTGTCAAATATTAGGAGTTCAAATAATTGATTAAGAGTTTTTCAACACAATTATATTGCAAAACTGCAATTTCTGTACTTTTTACTCAGTTAAAATTCCAACGGGTCCATTGAAAGGCCCATTTAGACCTCCTCGTCCGAAACCTCTACAAAAAGGACCACAAAAATGTTTTATTCAAATATTAGGAGTTCAAATAATTGATTAGGAGCTTTTCAACACAATTATATTGCAAAACCTCAATTTCTGTACTTTTTACTCAGTTAAAATTCCAACGGGTCCATTGAAAGGCCCATTTAGACTTGCTCGTCCGAAACCTCTACAAAAAGGACGCAAAAATGTTTTATTCAAATATTAGGAGTTAAAATAATTGATTAGGAGCTTTTCAACACAATTATATTGCAAAACCTTAATTTCTTTACTTTTTACTCAGTTAAAATTCCAACAGGTCCATTGAAAGGCCCATTTGGACCTGCTCGTCCGAAACCTCTACAAAAAGGAACGCAAAAATGTTTCATACAAATATTAGGAGTTCATGTAATTGATTAGGAGCTTTTCAACACAATTATATTGCAAAACCTCAATTTTTGTACTTTTTACTCAGTTAAAATTCCAACGGGTCCATTGAAATGCCCATTTTAGACCTGCTCGTCAGAAACCTCTACAAAAAGGACCGCAAAAAATGTTTTATTCAAATATGAAGAACTAGGTGTTTTGATATAATAATTGAAAAATGTTTTGGACTAATTTGAAAAGAATTTAAAACATATATTTAAGTCCAAACAACTTGAAAATTTCGTTTCGAATGATTTCTCACTTTAGCCGATCTTTTCCAAAACATGTATGATCCGTTTTTGCACTAAAGCTGTTTTTCCAGTCTCCAAGGCAAAAAGGATCGATCCCCTGATAAAAGGGATCGATCCCTTGATTGACAGTTTCACTCCTTTTTTGTCTCAGTGCAAAAGGATCGATCCCCTCGTTTATGGGATCGATCCCTTTTTCCAACGGTCATATTTTTCATAAGAAAGGATCGATCCCTTTGTAAAAGGATCGATCCCTCGTGCTTTAAATGCTATATTTTTTGTAGGTAACATCTATTTTGCATCCCCAACGGCTATGACTCATCCCCAACGGCCATAAACGGCTAGAAACTCATTCCACACTATAAAAGCAACCTTGGAACACTTGAAGATGGTTAGAGACAACATCCAAGCAATATGGTCAAGAGAATTAGAGTCTAAATTCTTATTTTACTATTCTCTTGTACAGAGTCTTTAGAGAGTGAGCTTTATTGTAAATCCTTGTACTCTTGTGAGCTTAAATTTGTGTAAACACCCACCTTGTGAGGTATTAAGTTTACCAAACAAGTCCCTTGTAAAAGGAGAGGTTCTAGTTTAGCCTTGAGAGAAAAACTAGAGTTGGTTCTATCTTAGCCAAGTCCAAAAGATAGGGTTGTAACAGTTTCCTCCTAAACCGGGAAAAGGGGACGAATTCATTGTTGAGTGAATTGGGAAATCCTTAGTGGTGTGCTAAGGTAGTGGATGTAGGTGCTTGTTAGAAGGCCGAACCACTCTAAAATCATTGTGTCTTTTGTCTACCTTTATTTCGATTTTAGCCAATTCAACCAGAAAACATTTACAACCCTCTTTGACGGTTTCGGTGATTGATTCGAGCGTGCTAAAAACCCAACAATTGGTATCAGAGCCTCATCTCCATCGAAGGACTAACATCCAGGAGTAAAGATCATTTGCTCGAAGTCCACCGTTCATGAAAATGACAAGTTTTGAAGAAGGCCGCTCTATCTCGTGTCCTCCACTCTTCGAAGGAGAAGCATACTTCCAATGGGCAAATATCATGAAATTCTTCATCAAGTCTCAAGACTATGAAGTTTGGGAAATCATTGAAGATGGGTATTTGGAAGCTCCAAAGAAGAAGAAAAAGCTAAGGAGTGCCAACGACACGAAGGCAAAGCTAAACACCAAGGCGATGCACATTCTATATTGTGGCCTTAATGAAGAAGTTTCCAAGAGGATCTCCACATGCAAAAGTGCCAAAGAATTGTGGGAGAAACTTGAAAAGCTTTATGGCAACAAGAAGGAAGAAAACAAAGATGATGATCAATCATGTGCAAAACTTCTCTCCAATCTAAAGGTGGATGGTGTTTTGGCTCTCGATGAGCCCGAGGTATCTTCTAACTCAAATGAATTAAATTCTTATACATTCGATGAGTTGCAAGATGCTTTCGATGAATTATTTTTGGAATTTGAGACCATGAATTCCAAATTTAAGAAAATGATTTCAAAACTTGAATTTGAAAATGATTTTCTTTTAAAAACCAAATTAGATTTTGAAAACCAAAATAAAATTTTGAAAAATGATTTAGAGTTTTCAAAAACAAGTAAAGATGTTTTAGAAAAAGAAAATCTTGATTTGAAAGTTAAGCTTGAAAGCTTAACAAAAGAAAAAGAAATCATTTTTAATAATTCATCTTGTCACATAATGGCAAAATGCTCACATTGCCATTATCATGGTCATTCTTTACATACTTGTCCTACTAAGAAGAGAAAATCTTATAGGATTAGACAAGTATGGGTTCCCAAGGGAACTAAAGACATTGTGACTAACGTAAATGGATCCAAAGCAATTTGGATACCAAAAATCAAGTGAATGTCTTTTGTAGGTGTGTTGGAGCAATGGCAAGCAAAGCAAAATCAAAGAATGCTCAAATCACACATGAGAAGAAGATTGGGTAACCTCTAAGCTTAAGGCTTTTATTCTATACATTTGGTTATCTAACTTTTTGTTTAAAGTCTTGGATTATTTGTTAAGCCTAACAATGATACAATGAGTAAGGGGGAGCCAAATTTTAAAACAAAATTTTTAATTGAATCAAAATTTTTAAACCTCCATTGTTATTTTGAGCTTAAAGTATTTTAAATTCTTTTTGATATAACAAAAAGGGGGAGAGTTTGGTTTGAAAAATTGTATTTTCAAATGAATAAGGGGGAGCTTTACTTACTTTTCAATTTTTCATCTCTTATTCACATTTTTAAACTTGAAGGGGGAGAATCCCAAACAATTTTTCAAGTTGGTTTTATTATATCAAAAAGGGGGAGATTGAAGAACAAGGTGTTTTGATATAATAATTGAAAAATGTTTTGGACTAATTTGAAAAGAATTTAAAACATATATTTAAGTCCAAACAACTTGAAAATTTCGTTTCGAATGATTTCTAACTTTAGCCGATCTTTTTCAAAACATGTATGATCCGTTTTTGCACTAAAGCTGTTTTTCCAGTCTCCAAGGCAAAAAGGATCGATCCCCTGATAAAAGGGATCGATCCCTTGATTGACAGTTTCACTTCTTTTTTGTCTTAGTGCAAAAGGATCGATCCCCTCGTTTATGGGATCGATCCCTTTTTCCAACGGTCATATTTTTCATAAGAAAGGATCGATCCCTTTGTAAAAGGATCGATCCCTCGTGCTTTAAATGCTATATTTTTTGTAGGTAACGGCTATTTTGCATCCCCAACGGCTATGACTCATCCCCAACGGCCATAAACGGCTAGAAACTCATTCCACACTATAAAAGCAACATTGGAACACTTGAAGATGGTCAGAGACAACATCCAAGCAATATGGTCAAGAGAATTAGAGTCTAAATTCTTATTTTACTATTCTCTTGTACATAGTCTTTAGAGAGTGAGCTTTATTGTAAATCCTTGTACTCTTGTGAGCTTAAATTTGTGTAAACACCCACCTTGTGAGGTATTAAGTTTACCAAACAAGTCCCTTGTAAAAGGAGAGGTTCTAGTTTAGCCTTGAGAGAAAAACTAGAGTTGGTTCTATCTTAGCCAAGTCCAAAAGATAGGGTTGTAACGGTTTCCTCCTAAACCGGGAAAGGGGACGAATTCATTGTTGAGTGAATTGGGAAATCCTTAGTGGTGTGCTAAGGTAGTGGATGTAGGTGCTTGTTAGAAGGCCGAACCACTCTAAAATCATTGTGTCTTTTGTCTACCTTTATTTTGATTTTAGCCAATTCAACCACAAAACATTTACAACCCTCTTTGACGGTTTCGGTGATTGATTCGAGCGTGCTAAAAACCCAACAAAATATTAGGAGTTCAAATAATTGATTAGGAGCTTTTCAACACAATTATATTGCAAAACTGCAATTTTTGTACTTTTTACTCAGTTAAAATTCCAATGGGTCCATTGAAAGTCGCATTTAGACCTGCTCGTCCGAAACCTCTACAAAAAGGACCGCAAAACAAGTTTTAATAAAATATTAGGAGTTCAAATAATTTATTAGGAGCTTTTCAACACAATTATATTGCAAAACCTCAATTTCTGTACTTTTTACTCAGTTAAAATTCCAACGGGTCCATTGAAAGGCCCATTTCGACCCGCTCGTCCGAAACCGCTACAAAAAGCACCACAAAACAAGTTTTAGTAAAATATTAGGAGTTCAAATAATTGATTAGGAGCTTTTCAACACAATTATATTGCAAAACCGCAATTTCTGTACTTTTTACTCAGTTAAAATTCCAACGGGTCCATTGAAAGGACCATTTAGACCTGCTCGTCCGAAACCTCTACAAAAAGGACCGCAAAAATGTTTTATTCAAATATTAGGAGATAAAATAATTGATTAGGAGCTTTTCAGCACAATTATATTGCAAAACCTCAATTTCTGTACTTTTTACTCAGTTAAGATTCCAACGGGTCCATTGAAAGGTCCATTTCGACCCGCTCGTCCGAAACCTCTGCAAAATGGACTGCAAAACAAGTTTTAATCAAATATTAGGAGTTCAAATAATTGATTAGGAGCTTTTCAACACAATTATATTGCAAAACCGCAATTTCTGTACTTTTTACTCAGTTAAAATTCCAACGGGTCCATTGAAAGGCCCATTTCGACCCGCTTGTCCGAAACCTCTACAAAAAGGACTGCAAAACAAGTTTTAATCAAATTTTAGGAGTTCATGTAATTGATTAGGAGCTTTTCAACACAATTATATTGCAAAACCTCAATTTCTGTACTTTTTACTCAGTTAAAATTCCAACGGGTCCATTGAAAGACCCATTTAGACCTGCTCGTCCGAAACTTCTACAAAAAGGACCGCAAAAATGTTTTATTCAAATATTAGGAGTTTAAATAATTGATTAGGAGCTTTTGAACACAATTATATTGCAAAACCTCAATTTCTTTACTTATTACACTTAAAATTCCAACAGGTCCATTGAAAGGCCCATTTAGACCTGCTCATCCGAAACCTCTAGAAAAAGGAACGCAAAAATGTTTTATACAAATATTAGGAGTTCATGTAATTGATTAGGAGCTTTTCAACACAATTATATTGCAAAACCTCAATTTCTGTACTTTTTACTCAGTTAAAATTCCAACGGGTCCATTGAAATGCCCATTTAGACCTGCTCGTCAGAAACCTCTACAAAAAGGACCGCAAAAAATGTTTTATTCAAATATTACGAGTTCAAATAATTGATTAGGAGCTTTTCAACACAATTATATTGCAAAAACTGCAATTTCTGTACTTTTTACTTAGTTAAAATTCCAATGGGTCCATTGAATGTCCCATTTAGACCTGCTCGTCCGAAACCTCTACAAAAAGGACCGCAAAACAAGTTTTAATAAAATATTAGGAGTTCAAATAATTGATTAGGAGCTTTTCAACACAATTATATTGCAAAACCTCAATTTCTGTACTTTTTACTCAGTTAAAATTCCAACGGGTTCTCGGTGGGGATTTTAACGAAATATTAACTGACTCTGAAAAACAAGGAGGTCCCCGAAGGGCTAGATCACAAATTAAAAATTTTCGCAACTGTCTATTACGAAACAACCTCTTTGATTGCAAGCCAACTTCTGGATGGTTCACATGGACTAAAGTAGGGCCATTAACCCCGATCATACATGAAAGACTAGATCGTTTTATAGCTAATTCAGCTTGGCAAGACCTCTACCCTTCCTACCGAATTACCACAGAGTATGTTGCCAAATCTGACCATTGTTTCCTTCTCCATGATTTAGACCCTTCGATCTCTCACCCCAAAAAACAACCTTCCAATAATTTCCGATTTGAAAGCTGCTGGGCTAATAATGTAGATAATATTCACACAATTAAAAGGGCCTGGGCCAATACTCCCGGAACTGTCATTGACAAAATCGAAGTTGTTGGTACATACCTAGAAGAATGGCAAAACCAACAACGTTTTAAATCTACCGGAAGAATTAAGTTCCTCACTAAAAAAATTAATAAATTACTATACCGTCACTTAACTGCCACAAACGAACAAGTATACTTAAATTATAGAACTGAACTAAATAAACTCTTAACAGAACAAGAAATTTATTGGGCTCAAAGATCTCGCACTCTCTGGCTTTCCCAAGGGGATAAAAATACCAAGTTCTTCCATGCCCGAGCTACTAATATGAATAAGAAAAATTTGATTACAGGCCTTTACGATGCTAACTCGAATTGGCGCACGTCTGACTCAGACCTTATGAATATCGCTTCTGCATATTTTCAAAATCTTTTCACAACATCCAACCCCCAAATCTTGATCAATATTCTTGATAAAATTCACCCTTCCATCAATCAATCAATGAATGAAACCCTTCTAAGGTCTTTCACTAAAGAGGAAATTCTCCATGCCTTTCAAGACATCGACCCCAGGAAAGCCCCTGGCATCGATGGCCTACCCAGTAGCTTTTTTCGACAACACTGGGACACAGTGGGCGAAGATGTTATTAATCTTTGTATTAATCTTCTAAACGGAAATGCCGATATGGCCTCAGTCAACAAAACTGTATTAGTACTAATCCCCAAAGTCCAGGATCCAACCTCCATGAAACAACTCAGACCAATTAGCCTATGCACTGTCCTATATAAAATAGTTGCCAAAACAATAGTCAACAGAATGAAACAGGCTATACCTCTATGCATAAGCCCTAATCAAGCAGCCTTCATCCGGGGACGCAACATATCAGACAACATCCTCGTTGCTCATGAAATTATTCACAATATTAACTCATGAGCTACTAAGTCCTCTCAAGGTGCTGCTCTTAAGCTAGACATGGAAAAAGCTTTTGATAGAGTAGAATGGTCTTTTCTTGCAAATGTTATGGAACGCATGGGCTTCGCATCCGAATGGATCGACCTTATAATGCGTTGCATTACTACAGTCTCCTTTTCAGTTAAAATTAATAATTCTTTCTCCCCACCCTTTCAACCTCAATGTGGTCTCCGCCAGGGGGATCCCCTATCCCCTTTCCTTTTCCTCTTTTGTACTCAAGGCCTCTCGGCTTATTTAGCTGCTGCTCAACAAACAAAAATTCTTCCAGGACTAGGTGTCTGTAAATACGGGCCTAAAGTCAACCACTTGCTTTTTGCTGATGATTGCATGATATTCATTAATACTAATCAATCTGAAGCGTCCCTTCTTAAAAAAGCTCTTCAAACGTATGCTATGGCATCCGGTCAAGCGGTTAATTTTGAGAAATCAACAATTTTTTATAACCCGCGTACACCATCAGCAACAAGAAATGCAATCAACAACCTTTTACAAGTACGTGAGGTTACTAACCCTGGAGTCTATCCAGGCATCCACTTCTAATTGGGAAAAACAAAACTGAATCGCTAGGATTTGTGCGCGATAAAGTACATGATCGTCTCTCTAGTTGGGACAAACATCTCCTCTCTTTTAGTGGTCGAGAGATATTCATCAAAGCAGTCTTACAATCTCTTCCACAATATGTCATGTCCTGCTATCTTCTACCACAAAACATCATCGATGACATGACTACATCAATCCGTCAATACTGGTGGACTGGAAAATCCAACAAAAAAGGTTGGCATATGATCCCATGGAATCGTGTATGTTTACCTAAATCTGCTGGTGGCATAGGCTTTAAGGATTTGCATGATTTTAACATTGGTCTTTTGGGCAAGCAACTTTGGAAACTCATCTGTGAACCAGACTCTCTATTAGGACAAATATACCGTTCTAAATACTTTCCCTCAGGCAATATCCTAGATGCGCCAAAACCCAATCGGGGTTCTTTTGCTTGGCAAGGTATGTATAACGTGCTTCAGCGTCTTTTCCTCGGCTTTCTTCACCGCCCAGGCATAAACAGTAATATTAGAATACACAAAGATATATGGGGAGGGTCTTCCCCGATTGAGCTCACTGGGGATTACGAAATCTCAGATGAATTCCATATTCGATGTCGTGATTTTATGATTCGTAACCAAACAGCTTGGGATACGGATAAGGTAAGAAATTACTTCAATCCAACTGATGCCGATGCTATTCTTCGTATCCCCATCATAAATGATCAACGTGACTCAATACTCTGGTCTCCTAACGACTCGGGTATCTACTCAGTCCGTTCTAGATATATTTTCCTACAACGCTCCATAAACCCACCTACGTCACCTACTCGGTTCTGGAAGTTTTTATCCAAAGTTAAAGCTTTACCCAAAGTCAAAACTTTTGGTTGGCGTATGGCATCTGATGCTCTACCAGTTGGAATTAAAATGCAAGCCTTTTCTCCTAACTCGGGACCTTGTCCTATCTGTGGTAGCCACTCGGAATCGATCCTTCATGCGTTTCGTGACTGCCCTGGGGCGTCTGAAGTCCTCCAAATTTGTGGTATCCCTATCACTCTTTACAAAAGTATAGCTCCCACCCCTCTGCAATGGTTAGAGGAAGCAGCTACTACAATTCCCCCTGATAAATTTGGTCTCTTCATTACTGCCTTATGGAATATTTGGAATAGACGTAACGACTGGGTACATAACCAACATCTACAACCTCCCTGGCTAATTGCCGTCAATTCCATTAGCTTACATGATGAATTTTGTAAAGCTTTAAAGACGTCTGCTCCAGCTCCATCTACCTTTTCTAAACCATCCTGGATCCCTCCCCCACTTCATCATATCAAAATAAATGTAGACGGAGCTTTTAATCCATCGACTCGTGCAGCAGCCGTTGGCGCCGTTGCTCGTGATTCTGCAGGAAAAGTTGTGGGTGGCATTGCATTCCCTCTTGGTAGCTGTCAGGACGCTATCACTAGTGAAGGGGAAAGCATCCTAGCTGGTCTCACCTTTGCCCGATCTCAAGGTTGGAACCGTCTTCTGATTGAAACTGACTGCGCTTCTCTCGCGAATAGGATCAACAACCCTGCTCAGGACCTTTCTACAATGGGACCTACTATTCTTCAGATTCAAGCATTTCTTCAAGATTTTGACTTTGTAACTATTTCTTTTGTACGCCGTCAGGCAAATATTATAGCCCATACTTTGGCTACTTCCTCGCTGAATTCTATGACTTCTATGTCATTCAATTCGGATATTCCATCTTGTATCCAACACTTTGTAACAAATTATTCTTGATTAATAATATTTGGGAACTCTTTTTCCCTTTTTAGGATCCTCTAGCTCTGCTTGAAGGACAGTAGTAGGGGTTTTTAATGAGGCCTTTTCTTCAAAAAAAAAAATTCCAACGGGTCCATTGAAAGGCCCATTTCGACCCGCTCATCCGAAACCGCTACAAAAAGCACCACAAAAAAAGTTTTAGTCAAATATTAGGAGTTCAAATAATTGATTAGGAGCTTTTCAACACAATTATATTGCAAAACCGCAATTTCTGTACTTTTTACTCAGTTAAAATTCCAACGGGTCCATTGAAAGGCCCATTTAGACCTGCTCGTCCGAAACCTCTACAAAAAGGACCGCAAAAATGTTTTATTCAAATATTAGGAGATCAAATAATTGATTAGGAGCTTTTCAACACAATTATATTGCAAAACCTCAATTTCTGAACTTTTTACTCAGTTAAAATTCCAACGGGTCCATTGAAAGGCCCATTTCGACCCGCTCGTTCGAAACCTCTACAAAATGGACTGCAAAACAAGTTTTAATCAAATATTAGGAGTTCAAATAATTAATTAGGAGCTTTTCAACACAATTATATTGCAAAACCGCAATTTCTGTATTTTTACTCAGTTAAAATTCCAACGGGTCCATTGAAAGGCCCATTTCGACCCGCTCATCCGAAACCTCTACAAAAAGGACTGCAAAACAAGTTTTAATCAAATTTTAGGAGTTCATGTAATTGATTAGGAGCTTTTCAACACAATTATATTGCAAAACCTCAATTTCTGTACTTTTTACTCAGTTAAAATTCCAACGGGTCCATTGAAAGGCCCATTTAGACCTGCTCGTCCGAAACCGCTACAAAAAGGACCGCAAAAATGTTTTATTCAAATATTGGGAGTTTAAATAATTGATTAGGAGCTTTTGAAAACAATTATATTGCAAAACCTCAATATATGTACTTTTTACTCAGTTAAAATTCCAACAGGTCCATTGAAAGGCCCATTTCGACCCGCTCGTCCGAAACCTCTACAAAAAAGACCGCAAAACAAGTTTTAATCATATTTAGGAGTTCATGTAATTGATTAGGAGTTTTTCAACACAATTATATTGCAAAACCTCAATTTCTGTACTTTTTACTCAGTTAAAATTCCAACGGGTCCATTGAAAGGCCCATTTAGACCTGCTCGTCCGAAACCTCTACAAAAAGGACCGCAAAAATGTTTTATTCAAATATTAGGAGATCAAATAATTGCTTAGGAGCTTTTCAAAACAATTATATTGCAAAACCTCAATTTCTGTACTTTTTACTCAGTTAAAATTCCAACGGGTCCATTGAAAGGCCCATTTAGACCTCCTCGTCCGAAACCTCTGCAAAATGGACTGCAAAACAAGTTTTAATCAAATATTAGGAGTTCAGATAATTGATTAGGAGCTCTTCAACACAATTATATTGCAAAACCGCAATTTCTGTACTTTTTACTTAGTTAAAATTCCAACGGGTCTATTGAAAGGCCCATTTAGACCTGCTCGTCCGAAACCTCTACAAAAGGACTGCTAAACAAGTTTTAATCAAATCTCAGGAGTTCATGTAATTGATTAGGAGCTTTTCAACACAATTATAATGCAAAACCTCAATTTCTGTACTTTTTAATCAGTTAAAATTCCAACGGGTCAATTGAAAGGCCCATTTCGACCCGCTCGTCCGAAACCTCTACAAAATGGACTGCAAAACAAGTTTTAATCAAATATTAGGAGTTCAGATAATTGATTAGGAGCTCTTCAACACAATTATATTGCAGAACCGCAATTTCTGTACTTTTTACTCAGTTAAAATTCCAATGGGTCCATTGAAAGGCCCATTTAGGCCTGCTCGTCCGAAACCTCTACAAAAAGGACCGCAAAACAAGTTTTAATAAAATATTAGGAGTTCAAATAATTGATTAGGAGCTTTTCAACACAATTATACTGCAAAACCTCAATTTCTGTACTTTTTACTCAGTTAAAATTCCAACGGGTCCATTGAAAGGCCCATTTCGACCCGCTCGTCCGAAACCTCTACAAAATGGACTGCAAAACAAGTTTTAATCAAATATTAGGAGTTCCAAGAATTGATTAGGAGCTTTTCAACACAATTATATTGCAGAACCGCAATTTATGTACTTTTTACTCAGTTAAAATTCCAACGGGTCCATTGAAATGCCCATTTAGACCTGCTCGTCAGAAACCTCTACAAAAAGGACCGCAAAAAATGTTTTATTCAAATATTAGGAGTTCATGTAATTGATTAGGAGCTTTTCAACACAATTATAATGCAAAACCTTAATTTCTGTACTTTTTACTCAGTTAAAATTCCAACGGGTCCATTGAAAGGCCCATTTCGACCCGCTCGTCTGAAACCTCTACAAAATGGACTGCAAAACAAGTTTTAATCAAATATTAGGAGTTCAAATAATTGATTAGGAGCTTTTCAACATAATTATATTGCAAAACCGCAATTTCTGTACTTTTTACTCAGTTAAAATTCCAACGGGTCCATTGAAAGGCCCATTTCGACCCGCTCGTCCGAAACCTCTACAAAAAGGACTGCAAAACAACTTTTAATCAAATTTTAGGAGTTCATGTAATTGATTAGGAGCTTTTCAACACAATTATATTGCAAAACCTCAATTTCTGTACTTTTTACTCAGTTAAAATTCCAACAGGTCCATTGAAAGGCCCATTTAGACCTGCTCGTCCGAAACCTCTACAAAAAGGACCGCAAAAATGTTTTATTCAAATATTAGGAGTTTAAATAATTGATTAGGAGCTTTTGAACACAATTATATTGCAAAACCTCAATTTCTTTACTTTTTACTCAGTTAAAATTCCAACAGGTCCATTGAAAGGCCCATTTAGACCTGCTCGTCCGAAACCACTACAAAAAGGAACGCAAAAATGTTTTATACAAATATTAGGAGTTCATGTAATTGATTAGGAGCTTTTCAACACAATTATATTGCAAAACCTCAATTTCTGTACTTTTTACTCAGTTAAAATTCCAATGGGTCCATTGAAAGTCCCATTTTGACCTGGTCGTCCGAAACCTCTACAAAAAAGGACCGCAAAACAAGTTTTAATAAAATATTAGGAGTTCAAATAATTGATTAGGAGCTTTTCAACACAATTATATTGCAAAACCTCAATTTCTGTACTTTTTACTCAGTTAAAATTCCAACTGGTCCATTGGAAGGCCCATTTTGACCCGCTCGTTCGAAACCGCTACAAAAAGCACCACAAAACAAGTTTTAGTCAAATATTAGGAGTTCAAATAATTGATTAGGAGCTTTTCAACAAAATTATATTGCAAAAATGCAATTTCTGTACTTTTTACTCAGTTAAAATTCCAACGGCTCCATTGAAAGGCCCATTTAGACCAGGTCGTCCGAAACCTCTACAAAAAGGACCGCAAAAATGTTTTATTCAAATATTAGGAGATCAAATAATTGATTAGGAGCTTTTCAATACAATTATATTGCAAAACCTCAAATTATGTACTTTTTACTCAGTTAAAATTCCAACGGGTCCATGGAAAGGCCCATTTCGACCCGCTCGTCCGAAACCTCTGCAAAATGGTCTGCAAAACAAGTTTTAATCAACTATTAGGAGTTCAAATAATTGATTAGCAGCTTTTCAACACAATTATATTGCAAAACCTCAATTTCTGTACTTTTTACTCAGTTAAAATTCCAACGGGTCCAATGAAAGGCCCATTTTGACCCGCTCGTCCGAAACCGCTACAAAAAGCACCACAAAACAAGTTTTAGTCAAATATTAGGAGTTCAAATAATTGATTAGGAGCTTTTCAACACAATTATATTGCAAAACTGCAATTTCTGTACTTTTTACTCAGTTAAAATTCCAACGGCTCCATTGAAAGGCCAATTTAGACCTGCTCGTCCGAAACCTCTACAAAAAGGACCGCAAAAATGTTTTATTCAAATATTAGGAGATCAAATAATTGATTAGGAGCTTTCCAATACAATTATATTGCAAAACCTCAAATTCTGTACTTTTTACTTAGTTAAAATTCCAACGGGTCCATTGAAAGGCCCATTTCGACCCGCTCGTCTGAAACCTCTGCAAAATGGACTGCAAAAAAAGTTTTAATCAAATATTAGGAGTTCAAATAATTGATTAGGAGCTTTTCAACATAATTATATTGCAAAACCGCAATTTCTGTACTTTTTACTCAGTTAAAATTCCAACGGGTCCATTGAAAGGCCCATTTCGACCCGCTCGTCCGAAACCTCTACAAAAAGGACTGCAAAAAAACTTTTAATCAAATTTTAGGAGTTCATGTAATTGATTAGGAGCTTTTCAACACAATTATATTGCAAAACCTCAATTTCTGTACTTTTTACTCAGTTAAAATTCCAACAGGTCCATTGAAAGGCCCATTTAGACCTGCTCGTCCGAAACCTCTACAAAAAGGACCGCAAAAATGTTTTATTCAAATATTGGGAGTTTAAATAATTGATTAGGAGCTTTTGAACACAATAATATTGCAAAACCTCAATTTATGTACTTTTTACTCTGTTAAAATTCCAACGGGTCCATTGAAAGGCCCATTGAGACCTGCTCGTCCGAAACCTCTACAAAAAGGACTGCAATACAAGTTTTAATCAAATATTAGGAGTTCATTTAATTGATTAATAGTTTTTCAACACAATTATATTGCAAAACCTCAATTTTTGTACTTTTTACTAAGTTAAAATTCCAACGGGTCCATTGAAAGGCCCATTTAGACCTGCTCGTCCGAAACCTCTACAAAGAGGACCGCAAAAATGTTTTATTCAAATATTAGGAGATCAAATAATTGATTAGGAGCTTTTCAACACAATTATATTGCAAAACCACAATTTCTGTGCTTTTTACTTAGTTAAAATTCCAACGGGTCCATTGAAAGGCCCATTTCGACCCGCTCGTCCGAAACCTCTGCAAATTGGTCTGCAAAACTAGTTTTAATCAAATATTAGGAGTTCAAATAATTGATTAGCAGCTTTTCAACACAATTATATTGCAAAACCGCAATTTTTGTACTTTTTACTCAGTTAAAATTCCAACGGGTCCATTGAAAGGCCCATTTCGACCCGCTCGTCCGAAACCTCTACAAAAAGGACTGTAAAAATGTTTTATTCAAATTTTAGGAGTTCATGCAATTGATTAGGAGCTTTCCAACACAATTATATTACAAAACCGCAATTTCTGTACTTTTTACTTAGTTAAAATTCCAACGGGTCTATTGAATGGCCCATTTAGACCTGCTCGTCCGAAACCTCCACAAAAAGGACCGCAAAAATGTTTTATTCAAATATTATGAGTTCAAATAATTGATTAGGAGCTTTTCAACACAATTATATTGCAAAACCGCAATTTCTTTACTTTTTACTCAGTTAAAATTCCAACGGGTCCATTGAAAGGCCCATTTCGACCCGCTCGTCCAAAACCTCTACAAAAAGGACTGCAAAAGAAGTTTTAATCAAGATTTAGGAGTTCATGTAATTGATTAGGAGCCTTTCAACTCAATTACATTGCAAAACCTCAATTTCTGTACTTTTTACTCAGTTAAAATTCCAACGGGTCCATTGAAAGGCCCATTTAGACCTGCTCGTCCGAAACCTCTACAAAAAGGACCGCAAAAATGTTTTATTCAAATATAAGGAGTTTAAATAATTGATTAGGAGCTTTTCAACACAATTATATTGCAAAACCTCAATTTCTATACTTTTTACTCATTTAAAATTCCAACGGGTCGATTGAAAGGCTCATTTCAACCCGCTCGTCCGAAACCTCTACAAAAAGGACTGCAAAAATGTTTTATTAAAATTTTAGGAGTTCATGAAATTGATTAGGAGATTTTCAACACAATTATATTGCAAAACCCTCAATTTCTGTACTTTTTACTCAGTTAAAATTCCAACGGGTCCATTGAAAGGCCCATTTAGACCTGCTCGTCCGAAACCTCTACAAAAAGGACCGCAAAAATGTTGTATTCAAATATTAGGAGTTCAAATAATTGATTAGGAGCTTTTCAACACAATTATATTGCAAAACCACAATTTCTGTACTTTTTACTCAGTTAAAATTCCAACGGGTCTATTGAAAGGCCCATTTAGACCTGCTCGTCCGAAACCTCTACAAAAATGATTGCAAAAATGTTTTATTCAAATATTAGGAGTTCAAATAATTCATTAGGAACTTTTCAACACAATTATATTGCAAAACCGCAATTTCTGTACTTTTTACTCAGTTAAAATTCCAACGGGCCTATTGAAAGGCCCATTTAGACCCTGCTCGTCCGAAACCTCTGCAAAACAAGTTTTAATCAAATTTTAGGAGTTCATGTAATTGATTAGGAGCTTTTCAACACAATTATAATGCAAAACCTCAAATTCTGTACTTTTTACTCAGTTAAAATTCCAACGGGTCCATTGAAAGGCCCATTTAGACCTGTTCGTCCGAAACCTCTACAAAAAGGACCGCAAAAATGTTTTATTCAAATATTAGGAGTTCAAATAATTGATTAGGAGCTTTTCAACACAATTATATTGCAAAACCTCGATTATTATACTTTTTACTCATTTAAA
>CAUDLX010000170.1:67500-70000 GCA_958450335.1 Hibiscus tridactylites
AGCCTCGCACACCATCGGGGTGAACCAGGCCCTTGGGTGGGGGAGCCTCGGTCACCATCGGGAGGATGCCGGCACAAGGGTGCGGAAGCCTCGCACACCATCGGGGTGAACCAGGCCCTTGGGTGCGGGAGCCTCGGTCACCATCGGGAGGATGGCGGCACAAGGGTGCGGAAGCCTCGCACACCATCGGGGTGAACCAGGCCCTTGGGTGGGGGAGCCTCGGCCACCATCGGAAAGATGCGGGCACTAGGGTGCGGGAGCCTCGGACACCATCGGGTGAACCAGGCACCTTGGGTGCGGGAGCCTCGGTCACCATCGGGAGGATGCCAGCACTACGGTGCGGGAGCCTCGGTCACCATCGGGAAGATGCGGGCACTAGTGTGCGGGAGCCTCGGACACCATCGGGTGAACCGGGCCCTTGGGTGCGGGAGCCTCGGTCACCATCGGGAGGATGCCGGCACTACGGTGGGGAAGCCTCGGACACCATCGGGTGAACCAGGCCCTTGGGTGCGGGAGCCTCGGTCACCATCGGGAGGATGCCGGCACTACGGTGGGGAAGCCTCGGACACCATCGGGTGAACCAGGCCCTTGGGTGCGGGAGCCTCGGTCACCATCGGGAGGATGCGGGCACAAGGGTGCGGAAGCCTCGCACACCATCGGGGTGAACCAGGCCCTTGGGTGGGGGAGCCTCGGTCACCATCGGGAGGATGCCGGCACAAGGGTGCGGAAGCCTCGCACACCATCGGGGTGAACCAGGCCCTTGGGTGCGGGAGCCTCGGTCACCATCGGGAGGATGTCGGCACAAGGGTGCTGAAGCCTCGCACACCATCGGGGTGAACCAGGCCCTTGGGTGGGGGAGCCTCGGTCACCATCGGGAAGATGCGGGCACTAGGGTGCGGGAGGCCCGCACACCATCGGGTGGGAGCCCCGCACACCATCGGGCGGGAGCCCCGCACACCATCGGGCGGGAGCTACGCACACCATCGGGTGGGAGCCCCGCACACCATCGGGCGGCAGCCCCGCACACCATCGGGCGGGAGCCCCGCACACCATCGGGACTCCTCGGTCGTGTCCCCATTTCAGACATATCAATGTCTACTGGGAGCATAGTGGGAAAGTTTTTTTAGCTCTATAGGGGGGAGCGTTGCTGGGCATCCTCGAGGCACCCAGGGGTTTGAAGCGGCATATGGTGGGGCCCGCCCCACGGCCTAGCCCCATGACCGGAGATCCCCCTCCACCGCCGGCAAGGTTCCCGGCGGTGCTCCGGCGAGTCTCCGGCGAACTTTCCGGCGAGGCTAAAAGAAGGCAACATGAGGCTAAAAGAAGGCAAAACGACCCTCCCCCACTCCGTCCCTCCCCTCCCCTCTCCCTCCATGGGGAAAATTCGATATAACTAATGTCTCGGTCGGCCGGAAAGCTTCCACGGTGGGTGGCCTTTAGGCCAAAAATCGCGATCGTCCCTCCCGATTGCCTCACAATTTGGAAAACATGGGTGAAGATAAAAGAATGACGGCTTGGTTACGGGAACAATTCCCCGAGTTGCCCCTTCGTAAAATAGCACTCCCAAGTGTAGGGAGGCTCGAACAACATCGGGCGGTCGAAGGCCCTACGGTGCGGAAGCCCCGCACACCATTGGGAGGTCCAAGGCCCTTGGGTGGGCACCATCAAGGTGCTTAGAGAAGGTGTCCCCATTTCAGACATGGCACCCACGGGGCCCTTAGAGTGCGGCAGCCAAGCACACCATCGGTGGGATGAACGCTCCAGGGTGTGGGAGCCTCGCACACCATCCGGGTGAACCAGGCCCTTGGGTGCGGGAGCCTCGCACACCATCGGGAGGATGCCGACACTAGGGTGCGGAATCCCCGCACACCATCGGGAGGTCCTAGGCCCTTGGGTGCAGGAGCCTCGCACACCATCGGGAGGTCGTAGGCCCTTGGGTGCAGGAGCCTCGCACACCATCGGGCGGTCCTAGGCCCTTGGGTGCAGGAGCCTCGCACACCATCGGGTGACCAGGCCCTTGGGTGCTGGAGCCTCGCACATCATCGGGAGGTCCTAGGCCCTTGGGCGCGGGAGCCTCGCACACCATCGGGTGACCAGGCCCTTGGGTGCGGGAGCCTCGCACACCATCGGGAGGATGCCGACACTAGGGTGCGGAATCCCCGCACACCATCGGGAGGTCCTAGGCCCTTGGGTGCAGGAGCCTCGCACACCATCGGGAGGTCGTAGGCCCTTGGGTGCAGGAGCCTCGCACACCATCGGGAGGTCCTAGGCCCTTGGGTGCGGGAGCCTCGCACACCATCGGGAGGTCCTAGGCCCTTGGGTGCGGGAGCCTCGCACACCATCGGGTGACCAGGCCCTTGGGTGCTGGAGCCTCGCACACCATCGGGAGGATGCCGACACTATGGTGCGGGAGCCCCGCACACCATCGGGAGGTCCTAGGCCCTTGGGTGCAGGAGCCTCGCACACCATCGGGAGGTCCTAGGCCCTTGGGTGCGGGAGC
>CAUDLX010000170.1:90000-92500 GCA_958450335.1 Hibiscus tridactylites
GGCGGCACAAGGGTGCGGAAGCCTCGCACACCATCGGGGTGAACCAGGCCCTTGGGTGGGGGAGCCTCGGCCACCATCGGAAAGATGCGGGCACTAGGGTGCGGGAGCCTCGGACACCATCGGGTGAACCAGGCACCTTGGGTGCGGGAGCCTCGGTCACCATCGGGAGGATGCCAGCACTACGGTGCGGGAGCCTCGGTCACCATCGGGAAGATGCGGGCACTAGTGTGCGGGAGCCTCGGACACCATCGGGTGAACCGGGCCCTTGGGTGCGGGAGCCTCGGTCACCATCGGGAGGATGCCGGCACTACGGTGGGGAAGCCTCGGACACCATCGGGTGAACCAGGCCCTTGGGTGCGGGAGCCTCGGTCACCATCGGGTGAACCGGGCCCTTGGGTGCGGGAGCCTCGGTCACCATCGGGAGGATGCCGGCACTACGGTGGGGAAGCCTCGGACACCATCGGGTGAACCAGGCCCTTGGGTGCGGGAGCCTCGGTCACCATCGGGAGGATGCCGGCACTACGGTGGGGAAGCCTCGGACACCATCGGGTGAACCAGGCCCTTGGGTGTGAGAGCCTCGGTCACCATCGGGAGGATGCGGGCACAAGGGTGCGGAAGCCTCGCACACCATCGGGGTGAACCAGGCCCTTGGGTGGGGGAGCCTCGGTCACCATCGGGAGGATGCCGGCACAAGGGTGCGGAAGCCTCGCACACCATCGGGGTGAACCAGGCCCTTGGGTGCGGGAGCCTCGGTCACCATCGGGAGGATGGCGGCACAAGGGTGCGGAAGCCTCGCACACCATCGGGGTGAACCAGGCCCTTGGGTGGGGGAGCCTCGGCCACCATCGGAAAGATGCGGGCACTAGGGTGCGGGAGCCTCGGACACCATCGGGTGAACCAGGCACCTTGGGTGCGGGAGCCTCGGTCACCATCGGGAGGATGCCAGCACTACGGTGCGGGAGCCTCGGTCACCATCGGGAAGATGCGGGCACTAGTGTGCGGGAGCCTCGGACACCATCGGGTGAACCGGGCCCTTGGGTGCGGGAGCCTCGGTCACCATCGGGAGGATGCCGGCACTACGGTGGGGAAGCCTCGGACACCATCGGGTGAACCAGGCCCTTGGGTGCGGGAGCCTCGGTCACCATCGGGAGGATGCCGGCACTACGGTGGGGAAGCCTCGGACACCATCGGGTGAACCAGGCCCTTGGGTGCGGGAGCCTCGGTCACCATCGGGAGGATGCGGGCACAAGGGTGCGGAAGCCTCGCACACCATCGGGGTGAACCAGGCCCTTGGGTGGGGGAGCCTCGGTCACCATCGGGAGGATGCCGGCACAAGGGTGCGGAAGCCTCGCACACCATCGGGGTGAACCAGGCCCTTGGGTGCGGGAGCCTCGGTCACCATCGGGAGGATGTCGGCACAAGGGTGCTGAAGCCTCGCACACCATCGGGGTGAACCAGGCCCTTGGGTGGGGGAGCCTCGGTCACCATCGGGAAGATGCGGGCACTAGGGTGCGGGAGGCCCGCACACCATCGGGTGGGAGCCCCGCACACCATCGGGCGGGAGCCCCGCACACCATCGGGCGGGAGCTACGCACACCATCGGGTGGGAGCCCCGCACACCATCGGGCGGCAGCCCCGCACACCATCGGGCGGGAGCCCCGCACACCATCGGGACTCCTCGGTCGTGTCCCCATTTCAGACATATCAATGTCTACTGGGAGCATAGTGGGAAAGTTTTTTTAGCTCTATAGGGGGGAGCGTTGCTGGGCATCCTCGAGGCACCCAGGGGTTTGAAGCGGCATATGGTGGGGCCCGCCCCACGGCCTAGCCCCATGACCGGAGATCCCCCTCCACCGCCGGCAAGGTTCCCGGCGGTGCTCCGGCGAGTCTCCGGCGAACTTTCCGGCGAGGCTAAAAGAAGGCAACATGAGGCTAAAAGAAGGCAAAACGACCCTCCCCCACTCCGTCCCTCCCCTCCCCTCTCCCTCCATGGGGAAAATTCGATATAACTAATGTCTCGGTCGGCCGGAAAGCTTCCACGGTGGGTGGCCTTTAGGCCAAAAATCGCGATCGTCCCTCCCGATTGCCTCACAATTTGGAAAACATGGGTGAAGATAAAAGAATGACGGCTTGGTTACGGGAACAATTCCCCGAGTTGCCCCTTCGTAAAATAGCACTCCCAAGTGTAGGGAGGCTCGAACAACATCGGGCGGTCGAAGGCCCTACGGTGCGGAAGCCCCGCACACCATTGGGAGGTCCAAGGCCCTTGGGTGGGCACCATCAAGGTGCTTAGAGAAGGTGTCCCCATTTCAGACATGGCACCCACGGGGCCCTTAGAGTGCGGCAGCCAAGCACACCATCGGTGGGATGAACGCTCCAGGGTGTGGGAGCCTCGCACACCATCCGGGTGAACCAGGCCCTTGGGTGCGGGAGCCTCGCACACCATCGGGAGGATGCCGACACTAGGGTGCGGAATCCCCGCACACCATCGGGAGGTCCT
>CAUDLX010000170.1:102500-105000 GCA_958450335.1 Hibiscus tridactylites
AGCACTACGGTGCGGGAGCCTCGGTCACCATCGGGAAGATGCGGGCACTAGTGTGCGGGAGCCTCGGACACCATCGGGTGAACCGGGCCCTTGGGTGCGGGAGCCTCGGTCACCATCGGGAGGATGCCGGCACTACGGTGGGGAAGCCTCGGACACCATCGGGTGAACCAGGCCCTTGGGTGCGGGAGCCTCGGTCACCATCGGGAGGATGCCGGCACTACGGTGGGGAAGCCTCGGACACCATCGGGTGAACCAGGCCCTTGGGTGCGGGAGCCTCGGTCACCATCGGGAGGATGCGGGCACAAGGGTGCGGAAGCCTCGCACACCATCGGGGTGAACCAGGCCCTTGGGTGGGGGAGCCTCGGTCACCATCGGGAGGATGCCGGCACAAGGGTGCGGAAGCCTCGCACACCATCGGGGTGAACCAGGCCCTTGGGTGCGGGAGCCTCGGTCACCATCGGGAGGATGTCGGCACAAGGGTGCTGAAGCCTCGCACACCATCGGGGTGAACCAGGCCCTTGGGTGGGGGAGCCTCGGTCACCATCGGGAAGATGCGGGCACTAGGGTGCGGGAGGCCCGCACACCATCGGGTGGGAGCCCCGCACACCATCGGGCGGGAGCCCCGCACACCATCGGGCGGGAGCTACGCACACCATCGGGTGGGAGCCCCGCACACCATCGGGCGGCAGCCCCGCACACCATCGGGCGGGAGCCCCGCACACCATCGGGACTCCTCGGTCGTGTCCCCATTTCAGACATATCAATGTCTACTGGGAGCATAGTGGGAAAGTTTTTTTAGCTCTATAGGGGGGAGCGTTGCTGGGCATCCTCGAGGCACCCAGGGGTTTGAAGCGGCATATGGTGGGGCCCGCCCCACGGCCTAGCCCCATGACCGGAGATCCCCCTCCACCGCCGGCAAGGTTCCCGGCGGTGCTCCGGCGAGTCTCCGGCGAACTTTCCGGCGAGGCTAAAAGAAGGCAACATGAGGCTAAAAGAAGGCAAAACGACCCTCCCCCACTCCGTCCCTCCCCTCCCCTCTCCCTCCATGGGGAAAATTCGATATAACTAATGTCTCGGTCGGCCGGAAAGCTTCCACGGTGGGTGGCCTTTAGGCCAAAAATCGCGATCGTCCCTCCCGATTGCCTCACAATTTGGAAAACATGGGTGAAGATAAAAGAATGACGGCTTGGTTACGGGAACAATTCCCCGAGTTGCCCCTTCGTAAAATAGCACTCCCAAGTGTAGGGAGGCTCGAACAACATCGGGCGGTCGAAGGCCCTACGGTGCGGAAGCCCCGCACACCATTGGGAGGTCCAAGGCCCTTGGGTGGGCACCATCAAGGTGCTTAGAGAAGGTGTCCCCATTTCAGACATGGCACCCACGGGGCCCTTAGAGTGCGGCAGCCAAGCACCCCATCGGTGGGATGAACGCTCCAGGGTGTGGGAGCCTCGCACACCATCCGGGTGAACCAGGCCCTTGGGTGCGGGAGCCTCGCACACCATCGGGAGGATGCCGACACTAGGGTGCGGAATCCCCGCACACCATCGGGAGGTCCTAGGCCCTTGGGTGCAGGAGCCTCGCACACCATCGGGAGGTCGTAGGCCCTTGGGTGCAGGAGCCTCGCACACCATCGGGCGGTCCTAGGCCCTTGGGTGCAGGAGCCTCGCACACCATCGGGTGACCAGGCCCTTGGGTGCTGGAGCCTCGCACATCATCGGGAGGTCCTAGGCCCTTGGGCGCGGGAGCCTCGCACACCATCGGGTGACCAGGCCCTTGGGTGCGGGAGCCTCGCACACCATCGGGAGGATGCCGACACTAGGGTGCGGAATCCCCGCACACCATCGGGAGGTCCTAGGCCCTTGGGTGCAGGAGCCTCGCACACCATCGGGAGGTCGTAGGCCCTTGGGTGCAGGAGCCTCGCACACCATCGGGAGGTCCTAGGCCCTTGGGTGCGGGAGCCTCGCACACCATCGGGAGGTCCTAGGCCCTTGGGTGCGGGAGCCTCGCACACCATCGGGTGACCAGGCCCTTGGGTGCTGGAGCCTCGCACACCATCGGGAGGATGCCGACACTATGGTGCGGGAGCCCCGCACACCATCGGGAGGTCCTAGGCCCTTGGGTGCAGGAGCCTCGCACACCATCGGGAGGTCCTAGGCCCTTGGGTGCGGGAGCCACGCACACCATCGGGTGACCAGGCCCTTGGGTGCGGGAGCCTCGCACACCATCGGGAGGATGCCGACACTATGGTGCGGAATCCCCGCACACCATCGGGAGGTCCTAGGCCCTTGGGTGCGGGAGCCTCGCACACCATCGGGTGACCAGGCCCTTGGGTGCGGGAGCCTCGCACACCATCGGGAGGTCCTAGGCCCTTGGGTGCGGGAGCCTCGCACACCATCGGGAGGATGCCGACACTAGGGTGCGGAATCCCCGCACACCATCGGGAGGTCCTAGGCCCTTGGGTGCAGGAGCCTCGCACACCATCGGGTGACCAGGCCCTTGG
>CAUDLX010000170.1:125000-127500 GCA_958450335.1 Hibiscus tridactylites
AGCCTCGGACACCATCGGGTGAACCAGGCCCTTGGGTGCGGGAGCCTCGGTCACCATCGGGTGAACCGGGCCCTTGGGTGCGGGAGCCTCGGTCACCATCGGGAGGATGCCGGCACTACGGTGGGGAAGCCTCGGACACCATCGGGTGAACCAGGCCCTTGGGTGCGGGAGCCTCGGTCACCATCGGGAGGATGCCGGCACTACGGTGGGGAAGCCTCGGACACCATCGGGTGAACCAGGCCCTTGGGTGTGAGAGCCTCGGTCACCATCGGGAGGATGCGGGCACAAGGGTGCGGAAGCCTCGCACACCATCGGGGTGAACCAGGCCCTTGGGTGGGGGAGCCTCGGTCACCATCGGGAGGATGCCGGCACAAGGGTGCGGAAGCCTCGCACACCATCGGGGTGAACCAGGCCCTTGGGTGCGGGAGCCTCGGTCACCATCGGGAGGATGGCGGCACAAGGGTGCGGAAGCCTCGCACACCATCGGGGTGAACCAGGCCCTTGGGTGGGGGAGCCTCGGCCACCATCGGAAAGATGCGGGCACTAGGGTGCGGGAGCCTCGGACACCATCGGGTGAACCAGGCACCTTGGGTGCGGGAGCCTCGGTCACCATCGGGAGGATGCCAGCACTACGGTGCGGGAGCCTCGGTCACCATCGGGAAGATGCGGGCACTAGTGTGCGGGAGCCTCGGACACCATCGGGTGAACCGGGCCCTTGGGTGCGGGAGCCTCGGTCACCATCGGGAGGATGCCGGCACTACGGTGGGGAAGCCTCGGACACCATCGGGTGAACCAGGCCCTTGGGTGCGGGAGCCTCGGTCACCATCGGGAGGATGCCGGCACTACGGTGGGGAAGCCTCGGACACCATCGGGTGAACCAGGCCCTTGGGTGCGGGAGCCTCGGTCACCATCGGGAGGATGCGGGCACAAGGGTGCGGAAGCCTCGCACACCATCGGGGTGAACCAGGCCCTTGGGTGGGGGAGCCTCGGTCACCATCGGGAGGATGCCGGCACAAGGGTGCGGAAGCCTCGCACACCATCGGGGTGAACCAGGCCCTTGGGTGCGGGAGCCTCGGTCACCATCGGGAGGATGTCGGCACAAGGGTGCTGAAGCCTCGCACACCATCGGGGTGAACCAGGCCCTTGGGTGGGGGAGCCTCGGTCACCATCGGGAAGATGCGGGCACTAGGGTGCGGGAGGCCCGCACACCATCGGGTGGGAGCCCCGCACACCATCGGGCGGGAGCCCCGCACACCATCGGGCGGGAGCTACGCACACCATCGGGTGGGAGCCCCGCACACCATCGGGCGGCAGCCCCGCACACCATCGGGCGGGAGCCCCGCACACCATCGGGACTCCTCGGTCGTGTCCCCATTTCAGACATATCAATGTCTACTGGGAGCATAGTGGGAAAGTTTTTTTAGCTCTATAGGGGGGAGCGTTGCTGGGCATCCTCGAGGCACCCAGGGGTTTGAAGCGGCATATGGTGGGGCCCGCCCCACGGCCTAGCCCCATGACCGGAGATCCCCCTCCACCGCCGGCAAGGTTCCCGGCGGTGCTCCGGCGAGTCTCCGGCGAACTTTCCGGCGAGGCTAAAAGAAGGCAACATGAGGCTAAAAGAAGGCAAAACGACCCTCCCCCACTCCGTCCCTCCCCTCCCCTCTCCCTCCATGGGGAAAATTCGATATAACTAATGTCTCGGTCGGCCGGAAAGCTTCCACGGTGGGTGGCCTTTAGGCCAAAAATCGCGATCGTCCCTCCCGATTGCCTCACAATTTGGAAAACATGGGTGAAGATAAAAGAATGACGGCTTGGTTACGGGAACAATTCCCCGAGTTGCCCCTTCGTAAAATAGCACTCCCAAGTGTAGGGAGGCTCGAACAACATCGGGCGGTCGAAGGCCCTACGGTGCGGAAGCCCCGCACACCATTGGGAGGTCCAAGGCCCTTGGGTGGGCACCATCAAGGTGCTTAGAGAAGGTGTCCCCATTTCAGACATGGCACCCACGGGGCCCTTAGAGTGCGGCAGCCAAGCACCCCATCGGTGGGATGAACGCTCCAGGGTGTGGGAGCCTCGCACACCATCCGGGTGAACCAGGCCCTTGGGTGCGGGAGCCTCGCACACCATCGGGAGGATGCCGACACTAGGGTGCGGAATCCCCGCACACCATCGGGAGGTCCTAGGCCCTTGGGTGCAGGAGCCTCGCACACCATCGGGAGGTCGTAGGCCCTTGGGTGCAGGAGCCTCGCACACCATCGGGCGGTCCTAGGCCCTTGGGTGCAGGAGCCTCGCACACCATCGGGTGACCAGGCCCTTGGGTGCTGGAGCCTCGCACATCATCGGGAGGTCCTAGGCCCTTGGGCGCGGGAGCCTCGCACACCATCGGGTGACCAGGCCCTTGGGTGCGGGAGCCTCGCACACCATCGGGAGGATGCCGACACTAGGGTGCGGAATCCCCGCACACCATCGGGAGGTCCTAGGCCCTTGGGTGCAGGAGCCT
>CAUDLX010000170.1:160000-162500 GCA_958450335.1 Hibiscus tridactylites
GCCTCGGTCACCATCGGGAGGATGCCGGCACAAGGGTGCGGAAGCCTCGCACACCATCGGGGTGAACCAGGCCCTTGGGTGCGGGAGCCTCGGTCACCATCGGGAGGATGGCGGCACAAGGGTGCGGAAGCCTCGCACACCATCGGGGTGAACCAGGCCCTTGGGTGGGGGAGCCTCGGCCACCATCGGAAAGATGCGGGCACTAGGGTGCGGGAGCCTCGGACACCATCGGGTGAACCAGGCACCTTGGGTGCGGGAGCCTCGGTCACCATCGGGAGGATGCCAGCACTACGGTGCGGGAGCCTCGGTCACCATCGGGAAGATGCGGGCACTAGTGTGCGGGAGCCTCGGACACCATCGGGTGAACCGGGCCCTTGGGTGCGGGAGCCTCGGTCACCATCGGGAGGATGCCGGCACTACGGTGGGGAAGCCTCGGACACCATCGGATGAACCAGGCCCTTGGGTGCGGGAGCCTCGGTCACCATCGGGAGGATGCCGGCACTACGGTGGGGAAGCCTCGGACACCATCGGGTGAACCAGGCCCTTGGGTGCGGGAGCCTCGGTCACCATCGGGAGGATGCGGGCACAAGGGTGCGGAAGCCTCGCACACCATCGGGGTGAACCAGGCCCTTGGGTGGGGGAGCCTCGGTCACCATCGGGAGGATGCCGGCACAAGGGTGCGGAAGCCTCGCACACCATCGGGGTGAACCAGGCCCTTGGGTGCGGGAGCCTCGGTCACCATCGGGAGGATGTCGGCACAAGGGTGCTGAAGCCTCGCACACCATCGGGGTGAACCAGGCCCTTGGGTGGGGGAGCCTCGGTCACCATCGGGAAGATGCGGGCACTAGGGTGCGGGAGGCCCGCACACCATCGGGTGGGAGCCCCGCACACCATCGGGCGGGAGCCCCGCACACCATCGGGCGGGAGCTACGCACACCATCGGGTGGGAGCCCCGCACACCATCGGGCGGCAGCCCCGCACACCATCGGGCGGGAGCCCCGCACACCATCGGGACTCCTCGGTCGTGTCCCCATTTCAGACATATCAATGTCTACTGGGAGCATAGTGGGAAAGTTTTTTTAGCTCTATAGGGGGGAGCGTTGCTGGGCATCCTCGAGGCACCCAGGGGTTTGAAGCGGCATATGGTGGGGCCCGCCCCACGGCCTAGCCCCATGACCGGAGATCCCCCTCCACCGCCGGCAAGGTTCCCGGCGGTGCTCCGGCGAGTCTCCGGCGAACTTTCCGGCGAGGCTAAAAGAAGGCAACATGAGGCTAAAAGAAGGCAAAACGACCCTCCCCCACTCCGTCCCTCCCCTCCCCTCTCCCTCCATGGGGAAAATTCGATATAACTAATGTCTCGGTCGGCCGGAAAGCTTCCACGGTGGGTGGCCTTTAGGCCAAAAATCGCGATCGTCCCTCCCGATTGCCTCACAATTTGGAAAACATGGGTGAAGATAAAAGAATGACGGCTTGGTTACGGGAACAATTCCCCGAGTTGCCCCTTCGTAAAATAGCACTCCCAAGTGTAGGGAGGCTCGAACAACATCGGGCGGTCGAAGGCCCTACGGTGCGGAAGCCCCGCACACCATTGGGAGGTCCAAGGCCCTTGGGTGGGCACCATCAAGGTGCTTAGAGAAGGTGTCCCCATTTCAGACATGGCACCCACGGGGCCCTTAGAGTGCGGCAGCCAAGCACCCCATCGGTGGGATGAACGCTCCAGGGTGTGGGAGCCTCGCACACCATCCGGGTGAACCAGGCCCTTGGGTGCGGGAGCCTCGCACACCATCGGGAGGATGCCGACACTAGGGTGCGGAATCCCCGCACACCATCGGGAGGTCCTAGGCCCTTGGGTGCAGGAGCCTCGCACACCATCGGGAGGTCGTAGGCCCTTGGGTGCAGGAGCCTCGCACACCATCGGGCGGTCCTAGGCCCTTGGGTGCAGGAGCCTCGCACACCATCGGGTGACCAGGCCCTTGGGTGCTGGAGCCTCGCACATCATCGGGAGGTCCTAGGCCCTTGGGCGCGGGAGCCTCGCACACCATCGGGTGACCAGGCCCTTGGGTGCGGGAGCCTCGCACACCATCGGGAGGATGCCGACACTAGGGTGCGGAATCCCCGCACACCATCGGGAGGTCCTAGGCCCTTGGGTGCAGGAGCCTCGCACACCATCGGGAGGTCGTAGGCCCTTGGGTGCAGGAGCCTCGCACACCATCGGGAGGTCCTAGGCCCTTGGGTGCGGGAGCCTCGCACACCATCGGGAGGTCCTAGGCCCTTGGGTGCGGGAGCCTCGCACACCATCGGGTGACCAGGCCCTTGGGTGCTGGAGCCTCGCACACCATCGGGAGGATGCCGACACTATGGTGCGGGAGCCCCGCACACCATCGGGAGGTCCTAGGCCCTTGGGTGCAGGAGCCTCGCACACCATCGGGAGGTCCTAGGCCCTTGGGTGCGGGAGCCACGCACACCATCGGGTGACCAGGCCCTTGGGTGCGGGAGCCTC
>CAUDLX010000170.1:182500-185000 GCA_958450335.1 Hibiscus tridactylites
CAGGCCCTTGGGTGGGGGAGCCTCGGCCACCATCGGAAAGATGCGGGCACTAGGGTGCGGGAGCCTCGGACACCATCGGGTGAACCAGGCACCTTGGGTGCGGGAGCCTCGGTCACCATCGGGAGGATGCCAGCACTACGGTGCGGGAGCCTCGGTCACCATCGGGAAGATGCGGGCACTAGTGTGCGGGAGCCTCGGACACCATCGGGTGAACCGGGCCCTTGGGTGCGGGAGCCTCGGTCACCATCGGGAGGATGCCGGCACTACGGTGGGGAAGCCTCGGACACCATCGGGTGAACCAGGCCCTTGGGTGCGGGAGCCTCGGTCACCATCGGGTGAACCGGGCCCTTGGGTGCGGGAGCCTCGGTCACCATCGGGAGGATGCCGGCACTACGGTGGGGAAGCCTCGGACACCATCGGGTGAACCAGGCCCTTGGGTGCGGGAGCCTCGGTCACCATCGGGAGGATGCCGGCACTACGGTGGGGAAGCCTCGGACACCATCGGGTGAACCAGGCCCTTGGGTGTGAGAGCCTCGGTCACCATCGGGAGGATGCGGGCACAAGGGTGCGGAAGCCTCGCACACCATCGGGGTGAACCAGGCCCTTGGGTGGGGGAGCCTCGGTCACCATCGGGAGGATGCCGGCACAAGGGTGCGGAAGCCTCGCACACCATCGGGGTGAACCAGGCCCTTGGGTGCGGGAGCCTCGGTCACCATCGGGAGGATGGCGGCACAAGGGTGCGGAAGCCTCGCACACCATCGGGGTGAACCAGGCCCTTGGGTGGGGGAGCCTCGGCCACCATCGGAAAGATGCGGGCACTAGGGTGCGGGAGCCTCGGACACCATCGGGTGAACCAGGCACCTTGGGTGCGGGAGCCTCGGTCACCATCGGGAGGATGCCAGCACTACGGTGCGGGAGCCTCGGTCACCATCGGGAAGATGCGGGCACTAGTGTGCGGGAGCCTCGGACACCATCGGGTGAACCGGGCCCTTGGGTGCGGGAGCCTCGGTCACCATCGGGAGGATGCCGGCACTACGGTGGGGAAGCCTCGGACACCATCGGGTGAACCAGGCCCTTGGGTGCGGGAGCCTCGGTCACCATCGGGAGGATGCCGGCACTACGGTGGGGAAGCCTCGGACACCATCGGGTGAACCAGGCCCTTGGGTGCGGGAGCCTCGGTCACCATCGGGAGGATGCGGGCACAAGGGTGCGGAAGCCTCGCACACCATCGGGGTGAACCAGGCCCTTGGGTGGGGGAGCCTCGGTCACCATCGGGAGGATGCCGGCACAAGGGTGCGGAAGCCTCGCACACCATCGGGGTGAACCAGGCCCTTGGGTGCGGGAGCCTCGGTCACCATCGGGAGGATGTCGGCACAAGGGTGCTGAAGCCTCGCACACCATCGGGGTGAACCAGGCCCTTGGGTGGGGGAGCCTCGGTCACCATCGGGAAGATGCGGGCACTAGGGTGCGGGAGGCCCGCACACCATCGGGTGGGAGCCCCGCACACCATCGGGCGGGAGCCCCGCACACCATCGGGCGGGAGCTACGCACACCATCGGGTGGGAGCCCCGCACACCATCGGGCGGCAGCCCCGCACACCATCGGGCGGGAGCCCCGCACACCATCGGGACTCCTCGGTCGTGTCCCCATTTCAGACATATCAATGTCTACTGGGAGCATAGTGGGAAAGTTTTTTTAGCTCTATAGGGGGGAGCGTTGCTGGGCATCCTCGAGGCACCCAGGGGTTTGAAGCGGCATATGGTGGGGCCCGCCCCACGGCCTAGCCCCATGACCGGAGATCCCCCTCCACCGCCGGCAAGGTTCCCGGCGGTGCTCCGGCGAGTCTCCGGCGAACTTTCCGGCGAGGCTAAAAGAAGGCAACATGAGGCTAAAAGAAGGCAAAACGACCCTCCCCCACTCCGTCCCTCCCCTCCCCTCTCCCTCCATGGGGAAAATTCGATATAACTAATGTCTCGGTCGGCCGGAAAGCTTCCACGGTGGGTGGCCTTTAGGCCAAAAATCGCGATCGTCCCTCCCGATTGCCTCACAATTTGGAAAACATGGGTGAAGATAAAAGAATGACGGCTTGGTTACGGGAACAATTCCCCGAGTTGCCCCTTCGTAAAATAGCACTCCCAAGTGTAGGGAGGCTCGAACAACATCGGGCGGTCGAAGGCCCTACGGTGCGGAAGCCCCGCACACCATTGGGAGGTCCAAGGCCCTTGGGTGGGCACCATCAAGGTGCTTAGAGAAGGTGTCCCCATTTCAGACATGGCACCCACGGGGCCCTTAGAGTGCGGCAGCCAAGCACACCATCGGTGGGATGAACGCTCCAGGGTGTGGGAGCCTCGCACACCATCCGGGTGAACCAGGCCCTTGGGTGCGGGAGCCTCGCACACCATCGGGAGGATGCCGACACTAGGGTGCGGAATCCCCGCACACCATCGGGAGGTCCTAGGCCCTTGGGTGCAGGAGCCTCGCACACCATCGGGAGGTCGTA
>CAUDLX010000170.1:195000-197500 GCA_958450335.1 Hibiscus tridactylites
GCGGGCACTAGTGTGCGGGAGCCTCGGACACCATCGGGTGAACCGGGCCCTTGGGTGCGGGAGCCTCGGTCACCATCGGGAGGATGCCGGCACTACGGTGGGGAAGCCTCGGACACCATCGGGTGAACCAGGCCCTTGGGTGCGGGAGCCTCGGTCACCATCGGGAGGATGCCGGCACTACGGTGGGGAAGCCTCGGACACCATCGGGTGAACCAGGCCCTTGGGTGCGGGAGCCTCGGTCACCATCGGGAGGATGCGGGCACAAGGGTGCGGAAGCCTCGCACACCATCGGGGTGAACCAGGCCCTTGGGTGGGGGAGCCTCGGTCACCATCGGGAGGATGCCGGCACAAGGGTGCGGAAGCCTCGCACACCATCGGGGTGAACCAGGCCCTTGGGTGCGGGAGCCTCGGTCACCATCGGGAGGATGTCGGCACAAGGGTGCTGAAGCCTCGCACACCATCGGGGTGAACCAGGCCCTTGGGTGGGGGAGCCTCGGTCACCATCGGGAAGATGCGGGCACTAGGGTGCGGGAGGCCCGCACACCATCGGGTGGGAGCCCCGCACACCATCGGGCGGGAGCCCCGCACACCATCGGGCGGGAGCTACGCACACCATCGGGTGGGAGCCCCGCACACCATCGGGCGGCAGCCCCGCACACCATCGGGCGGGAGCCCCGCACACCATCGGGACTCCTCGGTCGTGTCCCCATTTCAGACATATCAATGTCTACTGGGAGCATAGTGGGAAAGTTTTTTTAGCTCTATAGGGGGGAGCGTTGCTGGGCATCCTCGAGGCACCCAGGGGTTTGAAGCGGCATATGGTGGGGCCCGCCCCACGGCCTAGCCCCATGACCGGAGATCCCCCTCCACCGCCGGCAAGGTTCCCGGCGGTGCTCCGGCGAGTCTCCGGCGAACTTTCCGGCGAGGCTAAAAGAAGGCAACATGAGGCTAAAAGAAGGCAAAACGACCCTCCCCCACTCCGTCCCTCCCCTCCCCTCTCCCTCCATGGGGAAAATTCGATATAACTAATGTCTCGGTCGGCCGGAAAGCTTCCACGGTGGGTGGCCTTTAGGCCAAAAATCGCGATCGTCCCTCCCGATTGCCTCACAATTTGGAAAACATGGGTGAAGATAAAAGAATGACGGCTTGGTTACGGGAACAATTCCCCGAGTTGCCCCTTCGTAAAATAGCACTCCCAAGTGTAGGGAGGCTCGAACAACATCGGGCGGTCGAAGGCCCTACGGTGCGGAAGCCCCGCACACCATTGGGAGGTCCAAGGCCCTTGGGTGGGCACCATCAAGGTGCTTAGAGAAGGTGTCCCCATTTCAGACATGGCACCCACGGGGCCCTTAGAGTGCGGCAGCCAAGCACCCCATCGGTGGGATGAACGCTCCAGGGTGTGGGAGCCTCGCACACCATCCGGGTGAACCAGGCCCTTGGGTGCGGGAGCCTCGCACACCATCGGGAGGATGCCGACACTAGGGTGCGGAATCCCCGCACACCATCGGGAGGTCCTAGGCCCTTGGGTGCAGGAGCCTCGCACACCATCGGGAGGTCGTAGGCCCTTGGGTGCAGGAGCCTCGCACACCATCGGGCGGTCCTAGGCCCTTGGGTGCAGGAGCCTCGCACACCATCGGGTGACCAGGCCCTTGGGTGCTGGAGCCTCGCACATCATCGGGAGGTCCTAGGCCCTTGGGCGCGGGAGCCTCGCACACCATCGGGTGACCAGGCCCTTGGGTGCGGGAGCCTCGCACACCATCGGGAGGATGCCGACACTAGGGTGCGGAATCCCCGCACACCATCGGGAGGTCCTAGGCCCTTGGGTGCAGGAGCCTCGCACACCATCGGGAGGTCGTAGGCCCTTGGGTGCAGGAGCCTCGCACACCATCGGGAGGTCCTAGGCCCTTGGGTGCGGGAGCCTCGCACACCATCGGGAGGTCCTAGGCCCTTGGGTGCGGGAGCCTCGCACACCATCGGGTGACCAGGCCCTTGGGTGCTGGAGCCTCGCACACCATCGGGAGGATGCCGACACTATGGTGCGGGAGCCCCGCACACCATCGGGAGGTCCTAGGCCCTTGGGTGCAGGAGCCTCGCACACCATCGGGAGGTCCTAGGCCCTTGGGTGCGGGAGCCACGCACACCATCGGGTGACCAGGCCCTTGGGTGCGGGAGCCTCGCACACCATCGGGAGGATGCCGACACTATGGTGCGGAATCCCCGCACACCATCGGGAGGTCCTAGGCCCTTGGGTGCGGGAGCCTCGCACACCATCGGGTGACCAGGCCCTTGGGTGCGGGAGCCTCGCACACCATCGGGAGGTCCTAGGCCCTTGGGTGCGGGAGCCTCGCACACCATCGGGAGGATGCCGACACTAGGGTGCGGAATCCCCGCACACCATCGGGAGGTCCTAGGCCCTTGGGTGCAGGAGCCTCGCACACCATCGGGTGACCAGGCCCTTGGGTGCGGGAGCCTCGCACACCATCGGGAGGTCCTAGGCCCT
>CAUDLX010000170.1:217500-220000 GCA_958450335.1 Hibiscus tridactylites
CGGTCACCATCGGGAGGATGCCGGCACTACGGTGGGGAAGCCTCGGACACCATCGGGTGAACCAGGCCCTTGGGTGCGGGAGCCTCGGTCACCATCGGGTGAACCGGGCCCTTGGGTGCGGGAGCCTCGGTCACCATCGGGAGGATGCCGGCACTACGGTGGGGAAGCCTCGGACACCATCGGGTGAACCAGGCCCTTGGGTGCGGGAGCCTCGGTCACCATCGGGAGGATGCCGGCACTACGGTGGGGAAGCCTCGGACACCATCGGGTGAACCAGGCCCTTGGGTGTGAGAGCCTCGGTCACCATCGGGAGGATGCGGGCACAAGGGTGCGGAAGCCTCGCACACCATCGGGGTGAACCAGGCCCTTGGGTGGGGGAGCCTCGGTCACCATCGGGAGGATGCCGGCACAAGGGTGCGGAAGCCTCGCACACCATCGGGGTGAACCAGGCCCTTGGGTGCGGGAGCCTCGGTCACCATCGGGAGGATGGCGGCACAAGGGTGCGGAAGCCTCGCACACCATCGGGGTGAACCAGGCCCTTGGGTGGGGGAGCCTCGGCCACCATCGGAAAGATGCGGGCACTAGGGTGCGGGAGCCTCGGACACCATCGGGTGAACCAGGCACCTTGGGTGCGGGAGCCTCGGTCACCATCGGGAGGATGCCAGCACTACGGTGCGGGAGCCTCGGTCACCATCGGGAAGATGCGGGCACTAGTGTGCGGGAGCCTCGGACACCATCGGGTGAACCGGGCCCTTGGGTGCGGGAGCCTCGGTCACCATCGGGAGGATGCCGGCACTACGGTGGGGAAGCCTCGGACACCATCGGGTGAACCAGGCCCTTGGGTGCGGGAGCCTCGGTCACCATCGGGAGGATGCCGGCACTACGGTGGGGAAGCCTCGGACACCATCGGGTGAACCAGGCCCTTGGGTGCGGGAGCCTCGGTCACCATCGGGAGGATGCGGGCACAAGGGTGCGGAAGCCTCGCACACCATCGGGGTGAACCAGGCCCTTGGGTGGGGGAGCCTCGGTCACCATCGGGAGGATGCCGGCACAAGGGTGCGGAAGCCTCGCACACCATCGGGGTGAACCAGGCCCTTGGGTGCGGGAGCCTCGGTCACCATCGGGAGGATGTCGGCACAAGGGTGCTGAAGCCTCGCACACCATCGGGGTGAACCAGGCCCTTGGGTGGGGGAGCCTCGGTCACCATCGGGAAGATGCGGGCACTAGGGTGCGGGAGGCCCGCACACCATCGGGTGGGAGCCCCGCACACCATCGGGCGGGAGCCCCGCACACCATCGGGCGGGAGCTACGCACACCATCGGGTGGGAGCCCCGCACACCATCGGGCGGCAGCCCCGCACACCATCGGGCGGGAGCCCCGCACACCATCGGGACTCCTCGGTCGTGTCCCCATTTCAGACATATCAATGTCTACTGGGAGCATAGTGGGAAAGTTTTTTTAGCTCTATAGGGGGGAGCGTTGCTGGGCATCCTCGAGGCACCCAGGGGTTTGAAGCGGCATATGGTGGGGCCCGCCCCACGGCCTAGCCCCATGACCGGAGATCCCCCTCCACCGCCGGCAAGGTTCCCGGCGGTGCTCCGGCGAGTCTCCGGCGAACTTTCCGGCGAGGCTAAAAGAAGGCAACATGAGGCTAAAAGAAGGCAAAACGACCCTCCCCCACTCCGTCCCTCCCCTCCCCTCTCCCTCCATGGGGAAAATTCGATATAACTAATGTCTCGGTCGGCCGGAAAGCTTCCACGGTGGGTGGCCTTTAGGCCAAAAATCGCGATCGTCCCTCCCGATTGCCTCACAATTTGGAAAACATGGGTGAAGATAAAAGAATGACGGCTTGGTTACGGGAACAATTCCCCGAGTTGCCCCTTCGTAAAATAGCACTCCCAAGTGTAGGGAGGCTCGAACAACATCGGGCGGTCGAAGGCCCTACGGTGCGGAAGCCCCGCACACCATTGGGAGGTCCAAGGCCCTTGGGTGGGCACCATCAAGGTGCTTAGAGAAGGTGTCCCCATTTCAGACATGGCACCCACGGGGCCCTTAGAGTGCGGCAGCCAAGCACCCCATCGGTGGGATGAACGCTCCAGGGTGTGGGAGCCTCGCACACCATCCGGGTGAACCAGGCCCTTGGGTGCGGGAGCCTCGCACACCATCGGGAGGATGCCGACACTAGGGTGCGGAATCCCCGCACACCATCGGGAGGTCCTAGGCCCTTGGGTGCAGGAGCCTCGCACACCATCGGGAGGTCGTAGGCCCTTGGGTGCAGGAGCCTCGCACACCATCGGGCGGTCCTAGGCCCTTGGGTGCAGGAGCCTCGCACACCATCGGGTGACCAGGCCCTTGGGTGCTGGAGCCTCGCACATCATCGGGAGGTCCTAGGCCCTTGGGCGCGGGAGCCTCGCACACCATCGGGTGACCAGGCCCTTGGGTGCGGGAGCCTCGCACACCATCGGGAGGATGCCGACACTAGGGTGCGGAATCCCCGCAC
>CAUDLX010000170.1:252500-255000 GCA_958450335.1 Hibiscus tridactylites
GGAAGCCTCGCACACCATCGGGGTGAACCAGGCCCTTGGGTGGGGGAGCCTCGGTCACCATCGGGAGGATGCCGGCACAAGGGTGCGGAAGCCTCGCACACCATCGGGGTGAACCAGGCCCTTGGGTGCGGGAGCCTCGGTCACCATCGGGAGGATGGCGGCACAAGGGTGCGGAAGCCTCGCACACCATCGGGGTGAACCAGGCCCTTGGGTGGGGGAGCCTCGGCCACCATCGGAAAGATGCGGGCACTAGGGTGCGGGAGCCTCGGACACCATCGGGTGAACCAGGCACCTTGGGTGCGGGAGCCTCGGTCACCATCGGGAGGATGCCAGCACTACGGTGCGGGAGCCTCGGTCACCATCGGGAAGATGCGGGCACTAGTGTGCGGGAGCCTCGGACACCATCGGGTGAACCGGGCCCTTGGGTGCGGGAGCCTCGGTCACCATCGGGAGGATGCCGGCACTACGGTGGGGAAGCCTCGGACACCATCGGGTGAACCAGGCCCTTGGGTGCGGGAGCCTCGGTCACCATCGGGAGGATGCCGGCACTACGGTGGGGAAGCCTCGGACACCATCGGGTGAACCAGGCCCTTGGGTGCGGGAGCCTCGGTCACCATCGGGAGGATGCGGGCACAAGGGTGCGGAAGCCTTGCACACCATCGGGGTGAACCAGGCCCTTGGGTGGGGGAGCCTCGGTCACCATCGGGAGGATGCCGGCACAAGGGTGCGGAAGCCTCGCACACCATCGGGGTGAACCAGGCCCTTGGGTGCGGGAGCCTCGGTCACCATCGGGAGGATGTCGGCACAAGGGTGCTGAAGCCTCGCACACCATCGGGGTGAACCAGGCCCTTGGGTGGGGGAGCCTCGGTCACCATCGGGAAGATGCGGGCACTAGGGTGCGGGAGGCCCGCACACCATCGGGTGGGAGCCCCGCACACCATCGGGCGGGAGCCCCGCACACCATCGGGCGGGAGCTACGCACACCATCGGGTGGGAGCCCCGCACACCATCGGGCGGCAGCCCCGCACACCATCGGGCGGGAGCCCCGCACACCATCGGGACTCCTCGGTCGTGTCCCCATTTCAGACATATCAATGTCTACTGGGAGCATAGTGGGAAAGTTTTTTTAGCTCTATAGGGGGGAGCGTTGCTGGGCATCCTCGAGGCACCCAGGGGTTTGAAGCGGCATATGGTGGGGCCCGCCCCACGGCCTAGCCCCATGACCGGAGATCCCCCTCCACCGCCGGCAAGGTTCCCGGCGGTGCTCCGGCGAGTCTCCGGCGAACTTTCCGGCGAGGCTAAAAGAAGGCAACATGAGGCTAAAAGAAGGCAAAACGACCCTCCCCCACTCCGTCCCTCCCCTCCCCTCTCCCTCCATGGGGAAAATTCGATATAACTAATGTCTCGGTCGGCCGGAAAGCTTCCACGGTGGGTGGCCTTTAGGCCAAAAATCGCGATCGTCCCTCCCGATTGCCTCACAATTTGGAAAACATGGGTGAAGATAAAAGAATGACGGCTTGGTTACGGGAACAATTCCCCGAGTTGCCCCTTCGTAAAATAGCACTCCCAAGTGTAGGGAGGCTCGAACAACATCGGGCGGTCGAAGGCCCTACGGTGCGGAAGCCCCGCACACCATTGGGAGGTCCAAGGCCCTTGGGTGGGCACCATCAAGGTGCTTAGAGAAGGTGTCCCCATTTCAGACATGGCACCCACGGGGCCCTTAGAGTGCGGCAGCCAAGCACCCCATCGGTGGGATGAACGCTCCAGGGTGTGGGAGCCTCGCACACCATCCGGGTGAACCAGGCCCTTGGGTGCGGGAGCCTCGCACACCATCGGGAGGATGCCGACACTAGGGTGCGGAATCCCCGCACACCATCGGGAGGTCCTAGGCCCTTGGGTGCAGGAGCCTCGCACACCATCGGGAGGTCGTAGGCCCTTGGGTGCAGGAGCCTCGCACACCATCGGGCGGTCCTAGGCCCTTGGGTGCAGGAGCCTCGCACACCATCGGGTGACCAGGCCCTTGGGTGCTGGAGCCTCGCACATCATCGGGAGGTCCTAGGCCCTTGGGCGCGGGAGCCTCGCACACCATCGGGTGACCAGGCCCTTGGGTGCGGGAGCCTCGCACACCATCGGGAGGATGCCGACACTAGGGTGCGGAATCCCCGCACACCATCGGGAGGTCCTAGGCCCTTGGGTGCAGGAGCCTCGCACACCATCGGGAGGTCGTAGGCCCTTGGGTGCAGGAGCCTCGCACACCATCGGGAGGTCCTAGGCCCTTGGGTGCGGGAGCCTCGCACACCATCGGGAGGTCCTAGGCCCTTGGGTGCGGGAGCCTCGCACACCATCGGGTGACCAGGCCCTTGGGTGCTGGAGCCTCGCACACCATCGGGAGGATGCCGACACTATGGTGCGGGAGCCCCGCACACCATCGGGAGGTCCTAGGCCCTTGGGTGCAGGAGCCTCGCACACCATCGGGAGGTCCTAGGCCCTTGGGTGCGGG
>CAUDLX010000170.1:285000-287500 GCA_958450335.1 Hibiscus tridactylites
GGGGTGAACCAGGCCCTTGGGTGGGGGAGCCTCGGCCACCATCGGAAAGATGCGGGCACTAGGGTGCGGGAGCCTCGGACACCATCGGGTGAACCAGGCACCTTGGGTGCGGGAGCCTCGGTCACCATCGGGAGGATGCCAGCACTACGGTGCGGGAGCCTCGGTCACCATCGGGAAGATGCGGGCACTAGTGTGCGGGAGCCTCGGACACCATCGGGTGAACCGGGCCCTTGGGTGCGGGAGCCTCGGTCACCATCGGGAGGATGCCGGCACTACGGTGGGGAAGCCTCGGACACCATCGGGTGAACCAGGCCCTTGGGTGCGGGAGCCTCGGTCACCATCGGGAGGATGCCGGCACTACGGTGGGGAAGCCTCGGACACCATCGGGTGAACTAGGCCCTTGGGTGCGGGAGCCTCGGTCACCATCGGGAGGATGCGGGCACAAGGGTGCGGAAGCCTCGCACACCATCGGGGTGAACCAGGCCCTTGGGTGGGGGAGCCTCGGTCACCATCGGGAGGATGCCGGCACAAGGGTGCGGAAGCCTCGCACACCATCGGGGTGAACCAGGCCCTTGGGTGCGGGAGCCTCGGTCACCATCGGGAGGATGTCGGCACAAGGGTGCTGAAGCCTCGCACACCATCGGGGTGAACCAGGCCCTTGGGTGGGGGAGCCTCGGTCACCATCGGGAAGATGCGGGCACTAGGGTGCGGGAGGCCCGCACACCATCGGGTGGGAGCCCCGCACACCATCGGGCGGGAGCCCCGCACACCATCGGGCGGGAGCTACGCACACCATCGGGTGGGAGCCCCGCACACCATCGGGCGGCAGCCCCGCACACCATCGGGCGGGAGCCCCGCACACCATCGGGACTCCTCGGTCGTGTCCCCATTTCAGACATATCAATGTCTACTGGGAGCATAGTGGGAAAGTTTTTTTAGCTCTATAGGGGGGAGCGTTGCTGGGCATCCTCGAGGCACCCAGGGGTTTGAAGCGGCATATGGTGGGGCCCGCCCCACGGCCTAGCCCCATGACCGGAGATCCCCCTCCACCGCCGGCAAGGTTCCCGGCGGTGCTCCGGCGAGTCTCCGGCGAACTTTCCGGCGAGGCTAAAAGAAGGCAACATGAGGCTAAAAGAAGGCAAAACGACCCTCCCCCACTCCGTCCCTCCCCTCCCCTCTCCCTCCATGGGGAAAATTCGATATAACTAATGTCTCGGTCGGCCGGAAAGCTTCCACGGTGGGTGGCCTTTAGGCCAAAAATCGCGATCGTCCCTCCCGATTGCCTCACAATTTGGAAAACATGGGTGAAGATAAAAGAATGACGGCTTGGTTACGGGAACAATTCCCCGAGTTGCCCCTTCGTAAAATAGCACTCCCAAGTGTAGGGAGGCTCGAACAACATCGGGCGGTCGAAGGCCCTACGGTGCGGAAGCCCCGCACACCATTGGGAGGTCCAAGGCCCTTGGGTGGGCACCATCAAGGTGCTTAGAGAAGGTGTCCCCATTTCAGACATGGCACCCACGGGGCCCTTAGAGTGCGGCAGCCAAGCACCCCATCGGTGGGATGAACGCTCCAGGGTGTGGGAGCCTCGCACACCATCCGGGTGAACCAGGCCCTTGGGTGCGGGAGCCTCGCACACCATCGGGAGGATGCCGACACTAGGGTGCGGAATCCCCGCACACCATCGGGAGGTCCTAGGCCCTTGGGTGCAGGAGCCTCGCACACCATCGGGAGGTCGTAGGCCCTTGGGTGCAGGAGCCTCGCACACCATCGGGCGGTCCTAGGCCCTTGGGTGCAGGAGCCTCGCACACCATCGGGTGACCAGGCCCTTGGGTGCTGGAGCCTCGCACATCATCGGGAGGTCCTAGGCCCTTGGGCGCGGGAGCCTCGCACACCATCGGGTGACCAGGCCCTTGGGTGCGGGAGCCTCGCACACCATCGGGAGGATGCCGACACTAGGGTGCGGAATCCCCGCACACCATCGGGAGGTCCTAGGCCCTTGGGTGCAGGAGCCTCGCACACCATCGGGAGGTCGTAGGCCCTTGGGTGCAGGAGCCTCGCACACCATCGGGAGGTCCTAGGCCCTTGGGTGCGGGAGCCTCGCACACCATCGGGAGGTCCTAGGCCCTTGGGTGCGGGAGCCTCGCACACCATCGGGTGACCAGGCCCTTGGGTGCTGGAGCCTCGCACACCATCGGGAGGATGCCGACACTATGGTGCGGGAGCCCCGCACACCATCGGGAGGTCCTAGGCCCTTGGGTGCAGGAGCCTCGCACACCATCGGGAGGTCCTAGGCCCTTGGGTGCGGGAGCCACGCACACCATCGGGTGACCAGGCCCTTGGGTGCGGGAGCCTCGCACACCATCGGGAGGATGCCGACACTATGGTGCGGAATCCCCGCACACCATCGGGAGGTCCTAGGCCCTTGGGTGCGGGAGCCTCGCACACCATCGGGTGACCAGGCCCTTGGGTGCGGGAGCCTCGCACACCATCGGGAGGT
>CAUDLX010000170.1:307500-310000 GCA_958450335.1 Hibiscus tridactylites
AGCCTCGGTCACCATCGGGAAGATGCGGGCACTAGTGTGCGGGAGCCTCGGACACCATCGGGTGAACCGGGCCCTTGGGTGCGGGAGCCTCGGTCACCATCGGGAGGATGCCGGCACTACGGTGGGGAAGCCTCGGACACCATCGGGTGAACCAGGCCCTTGGGTGCGGGAGCCTCGGTCACCATCGGGAGGATGCCGGCACTACGGTGGGGAAGCCTCGGACACCATCGGGTGAACCAGGCCCTTGGGTGCGGGAGCCTCGGTCACCATCGGGAGGATGCGGGCACAAGGGTGCGGAAGCCTCGCACACCATCGGGGTGAACCAGGCCCTTGGGTGGGGGAGCCTCGGTCACCATCGGGAGGATGCCGGCACAAGGGTGCGGAAGCCTCGCACACCATCGGGGTGAACCAGGCCCTTGGGTGCGGGAGCCTCGGTCACCATCGGGAGGATGTCGGCACAAGGGTGCTGAAGCCTCGCACACCATCGGGGTGAACCAGGCCCTTGGGTGGGGGAGCCTCGGTCACCATCGGGAAGATGCGGGCACTAGGGTGCGGGAGGCCCGCACACCATCGGGTGGGAGCCCCGCACACCATCGGGCGGGAGCCCCGCACACCATCGGGCGGGAGCTACGCACACCATCGGGTGGGAGCCCCGCACACCATCGGGCGGCAGCCCCGCACACCATCGGGCGGGAGCCCCGCACACCATCGGGACTCCTCGGTCGTGTCCCCATTTCAGACATATCAATGTCTACTGGGAGCATAGTGGGAAAGTTTTTTTAGCTCTATAGGGGGGAGCGTTGCTGGGCATCCTCGAGGCACCCAGGGGTTTGAAGCGGCATATGGTGGGGCCCGCCCCACGGCCTAGCCCCATGACCGGAGATCCCCCTCCACCGCCGGCAAGGTTCCCGGCGGTGCTCCGGCGAGTCTCCGGCGAACTTTCCGGCGAGGCTAAAAGAAGGCAACATGAGGCTAAAAGAAGGCAAAACGACCCTCCCCCACTCCGTCCCTCCCCTCCCCTCTCCCTCCATGGGGAAAATTCGATATAACTAATGTCTCGGTCGGCCGGAAAGCTTCCACGGTGGGTGGCCTTTAGGCCAAAAATCGCGATCGTCCCTCCCGATTGCCTCACAATTTGGAAAACATGGGTGAAGATAAAAGAATGACGGCTTGGTTACGGGAACAATTCCCCGAGTTGCCCCTTCGTAAAATAGCACTCCCAAGTGTAGGGAGGCTCGAACAACATCGGGCGGTCGAAGGCCCTACGGTGCGGAAGCCCCGCACACCATTGGGAGGTCCAAGGCCCTTGGGTGGGCACCATCAAGGTGCTTAGAGAAGGTGTCCCCATTTCAGACATGGCACCCACGGGGCCCTTAGAGTGCGGCAGCCAAGCACCCCATCGGTGGGATGAACGCTCCAGGGTGTGGGAGCCTCGCACACCATCCGGGTGAACCAGGCCCTTGGGTGCGGGAGCCTCGCACACCATCGGGAGGATGCCGACACTAGGGTGCGGAATCCCCGCACACCATCGGGAGGTCCTAGGCCCTTGGGTGCAGGAGCCTCGCACACCATCGGGAGGTCGTAGGCCCTTGGGTGCAGGAGCCTCGCACACCATCGGGCGGTCCTAGGCCCTTGGGTGCAGGAGCCTCGCACACCATCGGGTGACCAGGCCCTTGGGTGCTGGAGCCTCGCACATCATCGGGAGGTCCTAGGCCCTTGGGCGCGGGAGCCTCGCACACCATCGGGTGACCAGGCCCTTGGGTGCGGGAGCCTCGCACACCATCGGGAGGATGCCGACACTAGGGTGCGGAATCCCCGCACACCATCGGGAGGTCCTAGGCCCTTGGGTGCAGGAGCCTCGCACACCATCGGGAGGTCGTAGGCCCTTGGGTGCAGGAGCCTCGCACACCATCGGGAGGTCCTAGGCCCTTGGGTGCGGGAGCCTCGCACACCATCGGGAGGTCCTAGGCCCTTGGGTGCGGGAGCCTCGCACACCATCGGGTGACCAGGCCCTTGGGTGCTGGAGCCTCGCACACCATCGGGAGGATGCCGACACTATGGTGCGGGAGCCCCGCACACCATCGGGAGGTCCTAGGCCCTTGGGTGCAGGAGCCTCGCACACCATCGGGAGGTCCTAGGCCCTTGGGTGCGGGAGCCACGCACACCATCGGGTGACCAGGCCCTTGGGTGCGGGAGCCTCGCACACCATCGGGAGGATGCCGACACTATGGTGCGGAATCCCCGCACACCATCGGGAGGTCCTAGGCCCTTGGGTGCGGGAGCCTCGCACACCATCGGGTGACCAGGCCCTTGGGTGCGGGAGCCTCGCACACCATCGGGAGGTCCTAGGCCCTTGGGTGCGGGAGCCTCGCACACCATCGGGAGGATGCCGACACTAGGGTGCGGAATCCCCGCACACCATCGGGAGGTCCTAGGCCCTTGGGTGCAGGAGCCTCGCACACCATCGGGTGACCAGGCCCTTGGGTGCGGGAGCCTCGCA
>CAUDLX010000170.1:362500-365000 GCA_958450335.1 Hibiscus tridactylites
ATCGGGTGAACCAGGCCCTTGGGTGTGAGAGCCTCGGTCACCATCGGGAGGATGCGGGCACAAGGGTGCGGAAGCCTCGCACACCATCGGGGTGAACCAGGCCCTTGGGTGGGGGAGCCTCGGTCACCATCGGGAGGATGCCGGCACAAGGGTGCGGAAGCCTCGCACACCATCGGGGTGAACCAGGCCCTTGGGTGCGGGAGCCTCGGTCACCATCGGGAGGATGGCGGCACAAGGGTGCGGAAGCCTCGCACACCATCGGGGTGAACCAGGCCCTTGGGTGGGGGAGCCTCGGCCACCATCGGAAAGATGCGGGCACTAGGGTGCGGGAGCCTCGGACACCATCGGGTGAACCAGGCACCTTGGGTGCGGGAGCCTCGGTCACCATCGGGAGGATGCCAGCACTACGGTGCGGGAGCCTCGGTCACCATCGGGAAGATGCGGGCACTAGTGTGCGGGAGCCTCGGACACCATCGGGTGAACCGGGCCCTTGGGTGCGGGAGCCTCGGTCACCATCGGGAGGATGCCGGCACTACGGTGGGGAAGCCTCGGACACCATCGGGTGAACCAGGCCCTTGGGTGCGGGAGCCTCGGTCACCATCGGGAGGATGCCGGCACTACGGTGGGGAAGCCTCGGACACCATCGGGTGAACCAGGCCCTTGGGTGCGGGAGCCTCGGTCACCATCGGGAGGATGCGGGCACAAGGGTGCGGAAGCCTCGCACACCATCGGGGTGAACCAGGCCCTTGGGTGGGGGAGCCTCGGTCACCATCGGGAGGATGCCGGCACAAGGGTGCGGAAGCCTCGCACACCATCGGGGTGAACCAGGCCCTTGGGTGCGGGAGCCTCGGTCACCATCGGGAGGATGTCGGCACAAGGGTGCTGAAGCCTCGCACACCATCGGGGTGAACCAGGCCCTTGGGTGGGGGAGCCTCGGTCACCATCGGGAAGATGCGGGCACTAGGGTGCGGGAGGCCCGCACACCATCGGGTGGGAGCCCCGCACACCATCGGGCGGGAGCCCCGCACACCATCGGGCGGGAGCTACGCACACCATCGGGTGGGAGCCCCGCACACCATCGGGCGGCAGCCCCGCACACCATCGGGCGGGAGCCCCGCACACCATCGGGACTCCTCGGTCGTGTCCCCATTTCAGACATATCAATGTCTACTGGGAGCATAGTGGGAAAGTTTTTTTAGCTCTATAGGGGGGGAGCGTTGCTGGGCATCCTCGAGGCACCCAGGGGTTTGAAGCGGCATATGGTGGGGCCCGCCCCACGGCCTAGCCCCATGACCGGAGATCCCCCTCCACCGCCGGCAAGGTTCCCGGCGGTGCTCCGGCGAGTCTCCGGCGAACTTTCCGGCGAGGCTAAAAGAAGGCAACATGAGGCTAAAAGAAGGCAAAACGACCCTCCCCCACTCCGTCCCTCCCCTCCCCTCTCCCTCCATGGGGAAAATTCGATATAACTAATGTCTCGGTCGGCCGGAAAGCTTCCACGGTGGGTGGCCTTTAGGCCAAAAATCGCGATCGTCCCTCCCGATTGCCTCACAATTTGGAAAACATGGGTGAAGATAAAAGAATGACGGCTTGGTTACGGGAACAATTCCCCGAGTTGCCCCTTCGTAAAATAGCACTCCCAAGTGTAGGGAGGCTCGAACAACATCGGGCGGTCGAAGGCCCTACGGTGCGGAAGCCCCGCACACCATTGGGAGGTCCAAGGCCCTTGGGTGGGCACCATCAAGGTGCTTAGAGAAGGTGTCCCCATTTCAGACATGGCACCCACGGGGCCCTTAGAGTGCGGCAGCCAAGCACCCCATCGGTGGGATGAACGCTCCAGGGTGTGGGAGCCTCGCACACCATCCGGGTGAACCAGGCCCTTGGGTGCGGGAGCCTCGCACACCATCGGGAGGATGCCGACACTAGGGTGCGGAATCCCCGCACACCATCGGGAGGTCCTAGGCCCTTGGGTGCAGGAGCCTCGCACACCATCGGGAGGTCGTAGGCCCTTGGGTGCAGGAGCCTCGCACACCATCGGGCGGTCCTAGGCCCTTGGGTGCAGGAGCCTCGCACACCATCGGGTGACCAGGCCCTTGGGTGCTGGAGCCTCGCACATCATCGGGAGGTCCTAGGCCCTTGGGCGCGGGAGCCTCGCACACCATCGGGTGACCAGGCCCTTGGGTGCGGGAGCCTCGCACACCATCGGGAGGATGCCGACACTAGGGTGCGGAATCCCCGCACACCATCGGGAGGTCCTAGGCCCTTGGGTGCAGGAGCCTCGCACACCATCGGGAGGTCGTAGGCCCTTGGGTGCAGGAGCCTCGCACACCATCGGGAGGTCCTAGGCCCTTGGGTGCGGGAGCCTCGCACACCATCGGGAGGTCCTAGGCCCTTGGGTGCGGGAGCCTCGCACACCATCGGGTGACCAGGCCCTTGGGTGCTGGAGCCTCGCACACCATCGGGAGGATGCCGACACTATGGTGCGGGAGCCCCGCACACCATC
>CAUDLX010000170.1:385000-387500 GCA_958450335.1 Hibiscus tridactylites
GGGGGAGCCTCGGCCACCATCGGAAAGATGCGGGCACTAGGGTGCGGGAGCCTCGGACACCATCGGGTGAACCAGGCACCTTGGGTGCGGGAGCCTCGGTCACCATCGGGAGGATGCCAGCACTACGGTGCGGGAGCCTCGGTCACCATCGGGAAGATGCGGGCACTAGTGTGCGGGAGCCTCGGACACCATCGGGTGAACCGGGCCCTTGGGTGCGGGAGCCTCGGTCACCATCGGGAGGATGCCGGCACTACGGTGGGGAAGCCTCGGACACCATCGGGTGAACCAGGCCCTTGGGTGCGGGAGCCTCGGTCACCATCGGGTGAACCGGGCCCTTGGGTGCGGGAGCCTCGGTCACCATCGGGAGGATGCCGGCACTACGGTGGGGAAGCCTCGGACACCATCGGGTGAACCAGGCCCTTGGGTGCGGGAGCCTCGGTCACCATCGGGAGGATGCCGGCACTACGGTGGGGAAGCCTCGGACACCATCGGGTGAACCAGGCCCTTGGGTGTGAGAGCCTCGGTCACCATCGGGAGGATGCGGGCACAAGGGTGCGGAAGCCTCGCACACCATCGGGGTGAACCAGGCCCTTGGGTGGGGGAGCCTCGGTCACCATCGGGAGGATGCCGGCACAAGGGTGCGGAAGCCTCGCACACCATCGGGGTGAACCAGGCCCTTGGGTGCGGGAGCCTCGGTCACCATCGGGAGGATGGCGGCACAAGGGTGCGGAAGCCTCGCACACCATCGGGGTGAACCAGGCCCTTGGGTGGGGGAGCCTCGGCCACCATCGGAAAGATGCGGGCACTAGGGTGCGGGAGCCTCGGACACCATCGGGTGAACCAGGCACCTTGGGTGCGGGAGCCTCGGTCACCATCGGGAGGATGCCAGCACTACGGTGCGGGAGCCTCGGTCACCATCGGGAAGATGCGGGCACTAGTGTGCGGGAGCCTCGGACACCATCGGGTGAACCGGGCCCTTGGGTGCGGGAGCCTCGGTCACCATCGGGAGGATGCCGGCACTACGGTGGGGAAGCCTCGGACACCATCGGGTGAACCAGGCCCTTGGGTGCGGGAGCCTCGGTCACCATCGGGAGGATGCCGGCACTACGGTGGGGAAGCCTCGGACACCATCGGGTGAACCAGGCCCTTGGGTGCGGGAGCCTCGGTCACCATCGGGAGGATGCGGGCACAAGGGTGCGGAAGCCTCGCACACCATCGGGGTGAACCAGGCCCTTGGGTGGGGGAGCCTCGGTCACCATCGGGAGGATGCCGGCACAAGGGTGCGGAAGCCTCGCACACCATCGGGGTGAACCAGGCCCTTGGGTGCGGGAGCCTCGGTCACCATCGGGAGGATGTCGGCACAAGGGTGCTGAAGCCTCGCACACCATCGGGGTGAACCAGGCCCTTGGGTGGGGGAGCCTCGGTCACCATCGGGAAGATGCGGGCACTAGGGTGCGGGAGGCCCGCACACCATCGGGTGGGAGCCCCGCACACCATCGGGCGGGAGCCCCGCACACCATCGGGCGGGAGCTACGCACACCATCGGGTGGGAGCCCCGCACACCATCGGGCGGCAGCCCCGCACACCATCGGGCGGGAGCCCCGCACACCATCGGGACTCCTCGGTCGTGTCCCCATTTCAGACATATCAATGTCTACTGGGAGCATAGTGGGAAAGTTTTTTTAGCTCTATAGGGGGGGAGCGTTGCTGGGCATCCTCGAGGCACCCAGGGGTTTGAAGCGGCATATGGTGGGGCCCGCCCCACGGCCTAGCCCCATGACCGGAGATCCCCCTCCACCGCCGGCAAGGTTCCCGGCGGTGCTCCGGCGAGTCTCCGGCGAACTTTCCGGCGAGGCTAAAAGAAGGCAACATGAGGCTAAAAGAAGGCAAAACGACCCTCCCCCACTCCGTCCCTCCCCTCCCCTCTCCCTCCATGGGGAAAATTCGATATAACTAATGTCTCGGTCGGCCGGAAAGCTTCCACGGTGGGTGGCCTTTAGGCCAAAAATCGCGATCGTCCCTCCCGATTGCCTCACAATTTGGAAAACATGGGTGAAGATAAAAGAATGACGGCTTGGTTACGGGAACAATTCCCCGAGTTGCCCCTTCGTAAAATAGCACTCCCAAGTGTAGGGAGGCTCGAACAACATCGGGCGGTCGAAGGCCCTACGGTGCGGAAGCCCCGCACACCATTGGGAGGTCCAAGGCCCTTGGGTGGGCACCATCAAGGTGCTTAGAGAAGGTGTCCCCATTTCAGACATGGCACCCACGGGGCCCTTAGAGTGCGGCAGCCAAGCACCCCATCGGTGGGATGAACGCTCCAGGGTGTGGGAGCCTCGCACACCATCCGGGTGAACCAGGCCCTTGGGTGCGGGAGCCTCGCACACCATCGGGAGGATGCCGACACTAGGGTGCGGAATCCCCGCACACCATCGGGAGGTCCTAGGCCCTTGGGTGCAGGAGCCTCGCACACCATCGGGAGGTCGTAGGCCCTTGGGTG
>CAUDLX010000170.1:397500-400000 GCA_958450335.1 Hibiscus tridactylites
GGGAGCCTCGGACACCATCGGGTGAACCGGGCCCTTGGGTGCGGGAGCCTCGGTCACCATCGGGAGGATGCCGGCACTACGGTGGGGAAGCCTTGGACACCATCGGGTGAACCAGGCCCTTGGGTGCGGGAGCCTCGGTCACCATCGGGAGGATGCCGGCACTACGGTGGGGAAGCCTCGGACACCATCGGGTGAACCAGGCCCTTGGGTGCGGGAGCCTCGGTCACCATCGGGAGGATGCGGGCACAAGGGTGCGGAAGCCTCGCACACCATCGGGGTGAACCAGGCCCTTGGGTGGGGGAGCCTCGGTCACCATCGGGAGGATGCCGGCACAAGGGTGCGGAAGCCTCGCACACCATCGGGGTGAACCAGGCCCTTGGGTGCGGGAGCCTCGGTCACCATCGGGAGGATGTCGGCACAAGGGTGCTGAAGCCTCGCACACCATCGGGGTGAACCAGGCCCTTGGGTGGGGGAGCCTCGGTCACCATCGGGAAGATGCGGGCACTAGGGTGCGGGAGGCCCGCACACCATCGGGTGGGAGCCCCGCACACCATCGGGCGGGAGCCCCGCACACCATCGGGCGGGAGCTACGCACACCATCGGGTGGGAGCCCCGCACACCATCGGGCGGCAGCCCCGCACACCATCGGGCGGGAGCCCCGCACACCATCGGGACTCCTCGGTCGTGTCCCCATTTCAGACATATCAATGTCTACTGGGAGCATAGTGGGAAAGTTTTTTTAGCTCTATAGGGGGGGAGCGTTGCTGGGCATCCTCGAGGCACCCAGGGGTTTGAAGCGGCATATGGTGGGGCCCGCCCCACGGCCTAGCCCCATGACCGGAGATCCCCCTCCACCGCCGGCAAGGTTCCCGGCGGTGCTCCGGCGAGTCTCCGGCGAACTTTCCGGCGAGGCTAAAAGAAGGCAACATGAGGCTAAAAGAAGGCAAAACGACCCTCCCCCACTCCGTCCCTCCCCTCCCCTCTCCCTCCATGGGGAAAATTCGATATAACTAATGTCTCGGTCGGCCGGAAAGCTTCCACGGTGGGTGGCCTTTAGGCCAAAAATCGCGATCGTCCCTCCCGATTGCCTCACAATTTGGAAAACATGGGTGAAGATAAAAGAATGACGGCTTGGTTACGGGAACAATTCCCCGAGTTGCCCCTTCGTAAAATAGCACTCCCAAGTGTAGGGAGGCTCGAACAACATCGGGCGGTCGAAGGCCCTACGGTGCGGAAGCCCCGCACACCATTGGGAGGTCCAAGGCCCTTGGGTGGGCACCATCAAGGTGCTTAGAGAAGGTGTCCCCATTTCAGACATGGCACCCACGGGGCCCTTAGAGTGCGGCAGCCAAGCACCCCATCGGTGGGATGAACGCTCCAGGGTGTGGGAGCCTCGCACACCATCCGGGTGAACCAGGCCCTTGGGTGCGGGAGCCTCGCACACCATCGGGAGGATGCCGACACTAGGGTGCGGAATCCCCGCACACCATCGGGAGGTCCTAGGCCCTTGGGTGCAGGAGCCTCGCACACCATCGGGAGGTCGTAGGCCCTTGGGTGCAGGAGCCTCGCACACCATCGGGCGGTCCTAGGCCCTTGGGTGCAGGAGCCTCGCACACCATCGGGTGACCAGGCCCTTGGGTGCTGGAGCCTCGCACATCATCGGGAGGTCCTAGGCCCTTGGGCGCGGGAGCCTCGCACACCATCGGGTGACCAGGCCCTTGGGTGCGGGAGCCTCGCACACCATCGGGAGGATGCCGACACTAGGGTGCGGAATCCCCGCACACCATCGGGAGGTCCTAGGCCCTTGGGTGCAGGAGCCTCGCACACCATCGGGAGGTCGTAGGCCCTTGGGTGCAGGAGCCTCGCACACCATCGGGAGGTCCTAGGCCCTTGGGTGCGGGAGCCTCGCACACCATCGGGAGGTCCTAGGCCCTTGGGTGCAGGAGCCTCGCACACCATCGGGTGACCAGGCCCTTGGGTGCTGGAGCCTCGCACACCATCGGGAGGATGCCGACACTATGGTGCGGGAGCCCCGCACACCATCGGGAGGTCCTAGGCCCTTGGGTGCAGGAGCCTCGCACACCATCGGGAGGTCCTAGGCCCTTGGGTGCGGGAGCCACGCACACCATCGGGTGACCAGGCCCTTGGGTGCGGGAGCCTCGCACACCATCGGGAGGATGCCGACACTATGGTGCGGAATCCCCGCACACCATCGGGAGGTCCTAGGCCCTTGGGTGCGGGAGCCTCGCACACCATCGGGTGACCAGGCCCTTGGGTGCGGGAGCCTCACACACCATCGGGAGGTCCTAGGCCCTTGGGTGCGGGAGCCTCGCACACCATCGGGAGGATGCCGACACTAGGGTGCGGAATCCCCGCACACCATCGGGAGGTCCTAGGCCCTTGGGTGCAGGAGCCTCGCACACCATCGGGTGACCAGGCCCTTGGGTGCGGGAGCCTCGCACACCATCGGGAGGTCCTAGGCCCTTGGGTGCGGAATCCC
>CAUDLX010000170.1:420000-422500 GCA_958450335.1 Hibiscus tridactylites
GGGCCCTTGGGTGCGGGAGCCTCGGTCACCATCGGGAGGATGCCGGCACTACGGTGGGGAAGCCTCGGACACCATCGGGTGAACCAGGCCCTTGGGTGCGGGAGCCTCGGTCACCATCGGGAGGATGCCGGCACTACGGTGGGGAAGCCTCGGACACCATCGGGTGAACCAGGCCCTTGGGTGTGAGAGCCTCGGTCACCATCGGGAGGATGCGGGCACAAGGGTGCGGAAGCCTCGCACACCATCGGGGTGAACCAGGCCCTTGGGTGGGGGAGCCTCGGTCACCATCGGGAGGATGCCGGCACAAGGGTGCGGAAGCCTCGCACACCATCGGGGTGAACCAGGCCCTTGGGTGCGGGAGCCTCGGTCACCATCGGGAGGATGGCGGCACAAGGGTGCGGAAGCCTCGCACACCATCGGGGTGAACCAGGCCCTTGGGTGGGGGAGCCTCGGCCACCATCGGAAAGATGCGGGCACTAGGGTGCGGGAGCCTCGGACACCATCGGGTGAACCAGGCACCTTGGGTGCGGGAGCCTCGGTCACCATCGGGAGGATGCCAGCACTACGGTGCGGGAGCCTCGGTCACCATCGGGAAGATGCGGGCACTAGTGTGCGGGAGCCTCGGACACCATCGGGTGAACCGGGCCCTTGGGTGCGGGAGCCTCGGTCACCATCGGGAGGATGCCGGCACTACGGTGGGGAAGCCTCGGACACCATCGGGTGAACCAGGCCCTTGGGTGCGGGAGCCTCGGTCACCATCGGGAGGATGCCGGCACTACGGTGGGGAAGCCTCGGACACCATCGGGTGAACCAGGCCCTTGGGTGCGGGAGCCTCGGTCACCATCGGGAGGATGCGGGCACAAGGGTGCGGAAGCCTCGCACACCATCGGGGTGAACCAGGCCCTTGGGTGGGGGAGCCTCGGTCACCATCGGGAGGATGCCGGCACAAGGGTGCGGAAGCCTCGCACACCATCGGGGTGAACCAGGCCCTTGGGTGCGGGAGCCTCGGTCACCATCGGGAGGATGTCGGCACAAGGGTGCTGAAGCCTCGCACACCATCGGGGTGAACCAGGCCCTTGGGTGGGGGAGCCTCGGTCACCATCGGGAAGATGCGGGCACTAGGGTGCGGGAGGCCCGCACACCATCGGGTGGGAGCCCCGCACACCATCGGGCGGGAGCCCCGCACACCATCGGGCGGGAGCTACGCACACCATCGGGTGGGAGCCCCGCACACCATCGGGCGGCAGCCCCGCACACCATCGGGCGGGAGCCCCGCACACCATCGGGACTCCTCGGTCGTGTCCCCATTTCAGACATATCAATGTCTACTGGGAGCATAGTGGGAAAGTTTTTTTAGCTCTATAGGGGGGGAGCGTTGCTGGGCATCCTCGAGGCACCCAGGGGTTTGAAGCGGCATATGGTGGGGCCCGCCCCACGGCCTAGCCCCATGACCGGAGATCCCCCTCCACCGCCGGCAAGGTTCCCGGCGGTGCTCCGGCGAGTCTCCGGCGAACTTTCCGGCGAGGCTAAAAGAAGGCAACATGAGGCTAAAAGAAGGCAAAACGACCCTCCCCCACTCCGTCCCTCCCCTCCCCTCTCCCTCCATGGGGAAAATTCGATATAACTAATGTCTCGGTCGGCCGGAAAGCTTCCACGGTGGGTGGCCTTTAGGCCAAAAATCGCGATCGTCCCTCCCGATTGCCTCACAATTTGGAAAACATGGGTGAAGATAAAAGAATGACGGCTTGGTTACGGGAACAATTCCCCGAGTTGCCCCTTCGTAAAATAGCACTCCCAAGTGTAGGGAGGCTCGAACAACATCGGGCGGTCGAAGGCCCTACGGTGCGGAAGCCCCGCACACCATTGGGAGGTCCAAGGCCCTTGGGTGGGCACCATCAAGGTGCTTAGAGAAGGTGTCCCCATTTCAGACATGGCACCCACGGGGCCCTTAGAGTGCGGCAGCCAAGCACCCCATCGGTGGGATGAACGCTCCAGGGTGTGGGAGCCTCGCACACCATCCGGGTGAACCAGGCCCTTGGGTGCGGGAGCCTCGCACACCATCGGGAGGATGCCGACACTAGGGTGCGGAATCCCCGCACACCATCGGGAGGTCCTAGGCCCTTGGGTGCAGGAGCCTCGCACACCATCGGGAGGTCGTAGGCCCTTGGGTGCAGGAGCCTCGCACACCATCGGGCGGTCCTAGGCCCTTGGGTGCAGGAGCCTCGCACACCATCGGGTGACCAGGCCCTTGGGTGCTGGAGCCTCGCACATCATCGGGAGGTCCTAGGCCCTTGGGCGCGGGAGCCTCGCACACCATCGGGTGACCAGGCCCTTGGGTGCGGGAGCCTCGCACACCATCGGGAGGATGCCGACACTAGGGTGCGGAATCCCCGCACACCATCGGGAGGTCCTAGGCCCTTGGGTGCAGGAGCCTCGCACACCATCGGGAGGTCGTAGGCCCTTGGGTGCAGGAGCCTCGCACACCATCGGGAGGTCCTAG
>CAUDLX010000170.1:445000-447484 GCA_958450335.1 Hibiscus tridactylites
TGGGCACCATCAAGGTGCTTAGAGAAGGTGTCCCCATTTCAGACATGGCACCCACGGGGCCCTTAGAGTGCGGCAGCCAAGCACCCCATCGGTGGGATGAACGCTCCAGGGTGTGGGAGCCTCGCACACCATCCGGGTGAACCAGGCCCTTGGGTGCGGGAGCCTCGCACACCATCGGGAGGATGCCGACACTAGGGTGCGGAATCCCCGCACACCATCGGGAGGTCCTAGGCCCTTGGGTGCAGGAGCCTCGCACACCATCGGGAGGTCGTAGGCCCTTGGGTGCAGGAGCCTCGCACACCATCGGGCGGTCCTAGGCCCTTGGGTGCAGGAGCCTCGCACACCATCGGGTGACCAGGCCCTTGGGTGCTGGAGCCTCGCACATCATCGGGAGGTCCTAGGCCCTTGGGCGCGGGAGCCTCGCACACCATCGGGTGACCAGGCCCTTGGGTGCGGGAGCCTCGCACACCATCGGGAGGATGCCGACACTAGGGTGCGGAATCCCCGCACACCATCGGGAGGTCCTAGGCCCTTGGGTGCAGGAGCCTCGCACACCATCGGGAGGTCGTAGGCCCTTGGGTGCAGGAGCCTCGCACACCATCGGGAGGTCCTAGGCCCTTGGGTGCGGGAGCCTCGCACACCATCGGGAGGTCCTAGGCCCTTGGGTGCGGGAGCCTCGCACACCATCGGGTGACCAGGCCCTTGGGTGCTGGAGCCTCGCACACCATCGGGAGGATGCCGACACTATGGTGCGGGAGCCCCGCACACCATCGGGAGGTCCTAGGCCCTTGGGTGCAGGAGCCTCGCACACCATCGGGAGGTCCTAGGCCCTTGGGTGCGGGAGCCACGCACACCATCGGGTGACCAGGCCCTTGGGTGCGGGAGCCTCGCACACCATCGGGAGGATGCCGACACTATGGTGCGGAATCCCCGCACACCATCGGGAGGTCCTAGGCCCTTGGGTGCGGGAGCCTCGCACACCATCGGGTGACCAGGCCCTTGGGTGCGGGAGCCTCGCACACCATCGGGAGGTCCTAGGCCCTTGGGTGCGGGAGCCTCGCACACCATCGGGAGGATGCCGACACTAGGGTGCGGAATCCCCGCACACCATCGGGAGGTCCTAGGCCCTTGGGTGCAGGAGCCTCGCACACCATCGGGTGACCAGGCCCTTGGGTGCGGGAGCCTCGCACACCATCGGGAGGTCCTAGGCCCTTGGGTGCGGAATCCCCGCACACCATCGGGGTGCTGAGAGAAAGTGTCCCCATTTCAGACATGTCAATGTCTACTGGGAGCAATGCTGGAAAGTTTTTTTAGCTCTTTAGGGGGTGTGATCCGCGACCCCCCTCGGCACCCCCCCAAGGGGGCCGGGCCTCAGCACCCTAGGGTGCGAGGTGGGCGCCTAGGCGTCTGCGGCTCACGCCCCATCCATCGTTCCATTCGTGGGCTTGTCCGGAGGATTCGGATTAATGGAACGATGGATGGGGCTCGGGGGGAATGAGGACCCTGAAGGAGGCAAACCGCTAGAGGCTTCGGTTTCGTCGCCGCGTGATCTTGTTGGCTCTGTGCTACTTGCCGAGACCATGTCACCCCAGTACCAGTCCTTTAGAGGAAACGGCCCACTGGGGGGTGCGAGTAGACCATCTAATGTTCACGCAATTGACGAGATTGAGGCCTCGGTTGGTTGCCTTCTCTCGGGTTCTCTCGTGCCTAGCGGTTGTGGTGTGCCCTCGCTCATTGTTTCCTCCGCTCCTCGAACGAGTCATCGTTCGTGCGAGTCGTGGACCGGTGGGCGTGGATGCTGCTGCTTGTACGCAATGGGCATGTGAGTGGTGATATGGTTGTGTGTGTCGGCAGGCTCCGTGCTACGCGCATCGAACTGTCGAGCCGCACTCCTCTTCAATAACCTCCCCTTGCGGCCGTTGTGCCCAAGGGGGGGCTCGAGGGATCCTGTGTTGCGTACCCAAATCGACGGAATTTCGGATGTATTGTCATCCCTCGTCCGTCGAGTGGCCTTGCGGCTACTCGGCGGGCCTTAGTCGTGCCCGGTGCCCCGATTGTGTCGGTCAAGATGATTCGATCATGTCGGTGCACCGGCGCTCGATCGTGCTTTCGGATGCGGAAAATCTCGTGAGCGTAGGGTCAAGGCCCCGACCGCTCGACCCTCTTGCATTTTGTCCCTCGACACGATCGATGCTCTTGCCTTGTTACGGCCTCTCCCCTGCCCAGGCAGCGGGGCGAGGACCGTGCAGGGCGGACGTCGCGAAGGAATGCTACCTGGTTGATCCTGCCAGTAGTCATATGCTTGTCTCAAAGATTAAGCCATGCATGTGTAAGTATGAACTAATTCAGACTGTGAAACTGCGAATGGCTCATTAAATCAGTTATAGTTTGTTTGATGGTATTTGCTACTCGGATAACCGTAGTAATTCTAGAGCTAATACGTGCAACAAACCCCGACTTCTGGAAGGGATGCATTTATTAGAT